>PVJS01049051.1:0-14805 GCA_004027185.1 Glis glis
CAGATCTGCTTTCCTCGGAACGAGTCGCGCACACTCTACGTGGCTTCTTCCTTTTTATCTAAGTCCGCACCTATCAGAATTCTGCTGCCTACATTCAGGGCAGGGCTTTCTCTTTAATCTGCTGTTACACACCCAAAATCACATAATCTTGGGTGTGTCATGATCAGGTCAAGTTGACAACTTAGATTAACTATCACAGGAATACTGGGAAACAAAATTCAGTCTCCCCTGGTTGACACATTACAAATCCACGACCTCAAATCTGCCCCTCTGTCTCTGACACCCTCTGCCCCAATCGTTTTCCTGGACTCCAGGAGCAGCCTCCTAATGGGTCTGTTTTCATTCTTGCTTTGCACAGGAAGCTAAGGGGCACTTTTCCAACAGAAATCACTATGTAATAGACTATTGTCGGTGTTTCTCCTTGCCTTTATTCCTGCCCCTTTCCCATTCTCAGACTGTAGCCTTCACCGTGTACTCCTTTGATCTTGCTTGTTTTCTGAGCTGATGGCAGAAACTTGTTTGCTAACCATAAGAATTGACTCAAAGCAGAGCATCCTGTCCCAACAACATAAGAAGATGCCTGCACACGACCCAAGCAGCTCCAGATATCTGATTCAAGTTTTTCTGGAAAATGCTTATTTTTGCACGTAGTCCCTGACCTGTCCTGACCTGTCCTTCATATAAATACCCTACACCTCCCCAAAAAGACTTGGGAAGGGAGAACTTGAGGCATTAGTCTGTCCCCCTCTCCGGGTTGCCAGCACTCTCAATGAAACTTCTTCCCAACACTTGTCACTCAGACGTTGATTTTTCACCTGACGGGCTTCCAAACTCGACTTCAACAAGGCCAGTGCCATCTCTCTCTTCCAACCTCCCCGTCCCCTCACGCCCAATCCCGCTGGAAGAACTACGTTTCCCATCGGGCCCCGCGCGCCGGGCCGGCGCTGCCGCAGGGCACCCTGGGAAGCGTAGTCCGCGTTCTAAGCGTCGCTTTCGGAGATCCGCCCTCGCCAACATGGCGGCTCCCGTTTAGGGCACGTTCGTTCGCTTCTAGTTTTGTCGGGGGCGGGGATCTGGGCTTTAGGCAGTAAGTGGGGCTGGCGGCTGGGGATCCCGGGAGGGACGTGGGGAGCGTAGGGGACGGGCGGCGGCGGGACGCGGCGCTCGCGCGTCGGGGCGGGGGTCTCGGTGGTCTCGGGCCCCGGCCGTGGAATGAGGGAAGCGGAGTGTAGACTTCGAACTCGAGGCCAGACTCTCGAGTTCCATTTCTTAAGCTTTTCTTCTGAGAAAGGAGTTGAAAGGGGTTAACAGTTGCGTCTCAGTGCTTCCTGCCACTTAGAAACTTGTTCGGCGCTGTATATTTCTCATCTCCAAGTGAGCCTTCGCCACACTCGATGTAAAACTATGAGCAGGAAACCTCGGTCCACAGGGCCAGTGTTCAGATCAATAGAGGGCCTTTAGACTGCATCATCTTTAGTGACAGGCTGTCTTCTCCAGGGGACTTCCTCCTGGCTCTCTTTGGGGACAATGTACCAACCTGCTCTACAGAAGATTAATTTTATCCATTTAAATGTCATAATGTAGTGCAAGGTCCTGAGGACTGTGAAAAACAGAGATTTTAGTGAGCAAGTGATGGTCCCAAGGCCTCTGTCAACTCTCGGAATCTAGGATTGGTTTTGCCATCCCAGCGGTGGATTAACTTTCATGATGGGTTTTCTTTTTTTCATTAGTGATGTGAATATGCCTTTTTAAGAACAGCTATCATTTATTGTGGGCCAAACTCTGTATACTAAGGACCTTTCTTTTATTGTGTCGGTTGCTGTTTAATCGGCCCTGTGGGACATGTGGTATCACATTTTACCTATAAGAAAAACGGGTTAAGTCACCTGCCCAAGGTCAGGTTGGCTAGAATCCTGGCAAGGATGAAAAAAATTGAAAAATGAAAAATTTTGCTGTTTCCCAAACAATACTATTACATATTTTCTAAAGAACAATAACAAAATAGCTACCCCCAAGTATAAAGTAGGAAGATTTAGGGAAAACTTATTTAAAAATATAAGAAACATATGTATAACATGTAATTTTTTTTTAAGGATAGTAATTGTGTTTCACAATGTTTGGGGACCTATTTGAAGAGGATTATTCCAGTGTGTCAAATAATCACTATGGAAAAGGGAAGAAATTAAAGACTAAAGCTTTGGAGCTACCTGCTCCTAGAGAATTCACCAATTTAAGTGGAATCAGAAATCAGGGTGGAACCTGTTATCTCAATTCCCTTCTTCAGACTCTTCATTTCACACCTGAATTCAGAGGTATGCTATGTTACATGCATTTGAATCGTAATAGGTACCATCCACTTTACATGTAATTATACAAAATCACAAATAGGCAAAGTATCTTAAAAATGTATTCCATAGTATGTGCTTGTTGTTGCAAATGTAAAACATAAATTGGTGATTTACAGAGAAATGTGAAACTCAAATTATTTTAAATATGTTTTGTGTGATTACAGTAATGTTTAATAACAAAAATAAGGCAGTATACTTTTCTAATTCGTGTGTGTATGTGTGTGTGTGTGTGTGTGTGTGTGTGTATTACTGTTGATTGAACCCAGGGGCGTCCTACCTCTGAGCAACATCCCCAGCCCTATTTAACTTTTTTTTTATTTTGAAACAGGGTCTTACTAATTTTCTGAGGGCCTTGCTTAAGATGCTGTGGCTCTGGCCTCAAACCTGTGATCATTCTGGCTCAGCTTCCCAAGTACTGGGATTATAGGCATGTACCACCAAGGCCAGCTATACTTTTCTAATTCTTTTTTTTATAAATATATTTACTTATTTATTTTTGTGGTGCTGGGGATCGAACTCAGGGCCTCATGCACACCAGACAAGCACTCTACCTCTGAGCCACACTCCTAGCCCCCTTTTCTAGTTCTTATAATTTTTTTTTGGTACTGGGCATTAAACCCAGGGGCATTCTACCTCTGACCTACACTCCCTTCCCTTTTTATTTTGAATCGGGGGTCTCACTAAGTTGCTGAGGGCCTTGCTAAGTTGCTGAGGCTGGCTTTGAACCTGCTGTGTTCCTGTATTAGCCTCTCAAGTACTAAGATTACAGGTGTACACCATCATGCCCAGCTTAATTCTTATAATGTGTGTGTGTGTGTGTGTGTGTGTGTGTGTGTGTGTGTGTGTGTGTATGTGGTACTGGGGACTGAACCCAAGGGTGCTCTACCACTGAGCTGCACTCCCAGCCCTTTTTTATTTTTTATTTTGAGACAAGGTCTCACTTGAGTTGCCCAGGCTGGCCTTGAGCTTTCATTCCTCCTGTCTTAGCCTCCCAAGTACTGGGATTATAGATGTATACCTGGCTTAATTCCTATAATTTAAAAAACAACATAAAGACAATTCTGTCATGAGTAGCAGACTTCATTATTGTGAAGTTATTTTTATTTTTATTTTTGAGTTGAAAACATTCTCCAAAGTAACAAACACTTAAGCCAGGGTTACCCATACAATTATGTTCTTTTAGAGTGGGGAGGGATGTCACATTTTCATACACATTCAAAGTTGTTCATCTGCATTGCTGAAATCCAGAAAGTTCTGACACTGATCTGATCTGCCCTGAACTTGTTCAGCCTCAGATTTGACCCGGTGCTATTCAGAGTCTTGTCTCACTTGGGTGACTATTCAGACATTCATTACAGACTATTAATCTGCTTGATTAATGTACACTGTCCCAGACCCTTCTGAGAAGGAAAAGTAATATATATAATACTTCCTTCATGTTATCTTTCAAAGACCAAAGGATTTTATGTATGGAATTTTGTATAAAGACTAGTAACCCACTCCGTTTAGCTATATTAAAAAGGGATTTATTGTGAGGAAAAGAGGACTCTCTCAGAAATCAATAACAAGAAGCCAGCCTGACTTCATGATTCCTTGATTTCTTGCCCCTGTCCTCTGCATGTTTGTCCCATTCCCATCTCTACAAACCTGCTTCCTCCACAGGGGCCTTAGCATCTGTATTCCTTTTGACTCCAACATGAGCGTTACTTTGCCTTCAGTGGATCCTGATTTGGGGCCCCAGTGTCACATGATTTTGTAGCTCAGCTCTCCACGGGGTCTCTAGATTCCGAGGACAAACAGACTGACTCATCCTGTATCAGAGTGCCACATTCCCCTTCCCATCCACTCTTTATAGGTCTTTGTGATATCTCTGTTGCTTCTAAGCTGAGAAAGACATCCCCCTCCAGAGATTCAGTAAATATTTACCATTGTCCCCTTCCCAGGGCCATTCTAATGGATTGGACTGCATGTAGGATTTAAGAGTGGTACCCAGACTCTATCTTCTCCATAAAGATATCTTCCTGATGCAATCAGTAATTTCAGCATTAATAGGCAGATTCCTACGAGAGGTAAAACTTTTCCAGGTTTTAATATCGTTGAAGTTAAAGGACAGTTTGAAGTAGAAAAGTGTCTCAGGAAGAAACCAAGGAGGAAGGTGAGGGAGTGGGGCAGGTCATGGAGAGTACCAGGAGACAAGACTAGGGCTGAGAGACGCAGGTCAGCTTCCCCTTGGCGGTGCAACAGGCACATGGTTTGAGGTCGTAGTGCGGAATATGCATTCTGTATACGGCTTAGTATGGTCCTGATACTGACTGAAGGAGGCCTATAATGTGGAAAGGATAAGGCCTGGCAAAACACTAGGGGAGAAACATTTTGGAATTTTTTTGAAGAGTATTATAGGGAGTAAGACTTGATTGGGTTCCAGTGTACAATTGGTACAGTGTAGCTAAGAGTAGTGATTATAAAAGTCTTCATATAGTTTTTTGCTTTAACCTATAGGTTTGTAGCTTGTTTTTACCTAGTCCTGGCATTTAATATAACATTCTTTTTTGTGTGTGTAGCACTGGGGTTTGAACCCAGGGGCATTCAACCTCCAAGCTATACCCCCAGTCCTATTTTATTTTTATTTTGAAACAGGGTCTCCCTGGGTTGATGAGAGTCTTACTATTTGCTGAGGCTGTCCTCAAACCTGCGATCCTCCTGTCTCAGGCTCCCAAGTACTGGGATTACAAGCTAACATTCTTAACATTAGGGCAACTGGCCTTTCAATAAGGAGATGCACCCATCCCTTATTTCCCTGGAGTGTGTATCAAAGTTTCTCAGAAGGGCCGGGCGTGGTGGCGCATGTTTGTAATCCCAGTACTTTGGTAGGTGGAGACCGGAGGATCAGGGTTTGTGGCCAGCCTCAGCTCTCTCTCTCTCTCTCCCTGTCTCTCTCTCTCTCTCTCTACCTAGTGAGGCCCTCCGCAACTTCGTTAGACCTGGTTTCAAAATAAAGTATAAAATAATAGGGCCAGGGTTGTAGCGCGGAGGTAGAATGCCCCTGGGTTCAATCTCCAGTACCGCAAAAAAAAAAAAAAAAGTTTCTCAGAAGGGATTCCTACCAGAACTCCCAAAAGATTCAGCTATACCCCAGTAGGTGACGGACCTACATGCTGAATTATTTAAAAAATTCTGGAGATTGGCCCAGGGTTGCCAACCTCTTTTTTCCAGCTAAGATCTTTACTACTAGAAAAAACAGTTTTCAAACAAAGAAAAGGAAGGGTGTGATCTCAAGGAAAAAGGTGGCTGACTGGCTGTCTCACGTGTGGCCTTTAAATACACATCTGCAAGCTGGGCATGGTGGTGCAAGCCTGTAATCCCTGTACTTGGGAGGCTGAGGCAGGAGGATCACAGTCTCAGCAAGTAGTGAGATTCATCAACCTAGCGAGACCCTGTTTCAAAATAAAAATAAAATAAAATTGGGCTGGGGGTATAGCTTGAAGGTAGAATGCCTCTGGGTTCAATCCCCAGTACCACACACACACAAAAAAAAAAACAATTAAATAAATACACATCTGTAACTCTTCTTTATTTCCCAAGATTCCTCATGCCGTTTGGGTCCCACTGCCAGAGACAATGGGAAGCAGTCACAGAATTGAGGTGACTGTTAGTAGTTTTATGTGCATAAATGAATGATTATTTTCCTATTTTGGATTTCCTATACTGAAACCTTATCATGCCACTTTATTTTTTTAGAGTCAGTGGTTAAAAATGTTACAAGAAAGCAAAATGTGTTGATTAAGGGTGTAAATATTGTCCCAGTCATATTTCTAAATCCTTAACTGATTTAACTTAATGATGGTCTTGGCTTTCTAAACATTTTTCTAAAATGAAATCATGTCATTTACGTGTCTGATTCTCCTTTTTTGTTTAGAAGCTTTATTTTCTCTTGGTCCGGAAGAGCTTGGTTCTTTAGAGGACAAGGATAAGCCTGATGCAAAGGTATTAAATCTATGACCTACTGGGGTGTTTTGGATTATCGAAATGTTTTTTAAGGAAGGAATTAAGTTCCTTGTTTCATAGAAAACAATATATTTATTTATTGCCAAGTATGATCTTTATTTTCAGAAAATAACTTGTTCTATACTCTATTAGAAATGAAATTTTCCTTCCAGAAATGAATTACTTTTCCAAATATGCTGCTATTGATTTATAAATATACCTCACTCTGCTATGTTTATTCTTTCGTCTGATGAAGGAGATATTTGCAAATTGTCTAATACTATCCTACCCAGACATCTACTTAATGCACTTATTTGCAACAATAACAACAATAGTCCCCCCAAAACAGAGAGACCAGTATTATTTCAATTTGGTATTCTGGAAATACATTGAGTAAAGAATTGGCTTATTATTTAGTATGTTGCTGTTGTGAAATTGTATTTAAAGTGCAGATCTAATCTCCATGCTTAAACCTCATTCAGAAGTCTCTCATCCCTTTCAGGCTCCAATCGACACTTCGTAAAAGCAGTGTTTCATGATACAGCTCAGTGCTTCTCTAACCAGCTGTGTGGCAAAGGGCTTTTTGGATTTTTTTCTTCCCAATCTGTTCAGATCAGTACTTTTATAGTATTTTTTTAAATATCATGAGAATGTAAAATTGCCATAAAACTTTCTAAATGCTTCTTCTCCCTCTCAGTCCTTAAAGTCTGGCCTGCAGACCAGACCCTGAAACGCATTGTTCAGTCTGCCCCAGCCCTCTCCACCTTGAATTAGGCAAGAACATGCCTGGAGCCAGCAGAGAGGGAGTCAGGATGCGACCAGCCCTGTGAAGTGTCAGAACCGGAGAGCAAGATCTGTGTGCCTGGAAAATTCCTACATTGATCTGTAGGAATATATCTGTATTAGAGATATTTCAGAGAAAAAAAGGGACAATTAGAGAACCTAACTGCTCTCAGTCTCTGATCATGTGTGTGATTTATCGGGACCTGTGTATTAATATTGATCTGAATTATGTCAAGGTAGAAAACTCCAAATAACTAAAACTTTTTGGATTGAATTAAGAGTTTTCAAATAACTGAATCTTAATTATTTCTCCCTTTATAATGAGAAATTTATAAGCCAGGCGTGGTGGTGCATGCTTGTAATCCCAGTACTTGGGAGGCTGAGACAGGAGGATCACAGGTTCGCAGCCAGTCTCAGCTACTTAGTGAGGCCCTCCGCAATTTAGTGAGACCCTGTTTCAAAATAAAGAATAAAAAAATAGGGCTGGGGGTGTAGCTCGGAGGTAGAATACCCCTGGGTTCCATCCCCAGTGCTGCAAAAAAAATAAATAAGTAAATAATGAGAAATGTATAAACTTTCTCCTCAATCAACTAGGAAAGATGAGAAAACTAGTATGCAGTTCTTTAAAAAGCCTCACGTAGCACTTAGAAGAGTTTTGCATTTGCTTCTCGTCCAGGTTCGAGTCATTCCTTTGCAGTTGCAGCGCTTGTTTGCTCAGCTTCTGCTCTTAGACCAGGAAGCTGCTTCAACGACAGACCTCACTGACAGCTTCGGGTGGACCAATGATGAGGTACGAAGGTCTCCGAGGAAGCTACCAGCAAGAGGAGAGTCAACACTGGTGTAACATGTTATCTGACTTCTCTTAATTTTGTTTTAGGGCATAATATGTTTGAATGTTTCTTTCTCACATAAAATAATTTTAAGCAGGAGTATATATTTAGCACTTGCCATATACAAGGTTTTATGACTGCCTGAGATTTGGGGTTGGAGAGAAGGCTGTAAATATAGGGAGGAGTACAGGAACTGAGTTGCAGTTTCTACCCTAAGAATCATTGTATACTCTAGTCAAGCTGCAACACCTGCTACATGGGAATTACTTACTGTTTATATGGCAGACTGCTCATCAGCTTTTTAGTCTTTGGCTAACAATAATAGACAAACTAAATGGTGATTGTTTGAGATGCTGTGTTTGTGGCATGCTTTGTTTGAATTCCGGTGTTCTAATTGGAACATTGGCTCCAGTCACAGCTCTTCTTGGCAGGTCTTTTCATTTTCTCTGGCCTGACTTGCCCCTGACTCTTCATTTTCTTCCTGTATCCTGTTGAATGGGCTTTCTCTCAACTTTTGTTTGAACTCCTAAAAGATACTCCACGACATACAAACACTAAACATTTGTCAGCAATGAGTAAGGATGCTTGTTGTCAACATTGATAAGATGTTAGCTATACAAATTAAGACAAATCTGGTCTAGCATTTTTATGGAATGGATGTATTCCTACAAAGACAGGTATGGGAAACTGTCACAGAATTTAAAGAGGCAATGGTAGTAGAAGCTGTTGTGTTGCCTTCATCAATAAGCTCCAAACTAGCCAGGAACATTCCTTATCTAAGTCATACCACCCTGTGTACTTAGAGTGGGGTGATAATACATTCCCTTAACAGGTGTGTTAAATTCAAATATAGGGCTGATGCTTTGAGTTAATTCCATTTTCCTTCCTTTAAAAGAAACTTCATCAAGATATAACTTACACACCACAAAATTTACCTTCTAAGGGTATGATTCAGCGTTTTTTTAGTTTTTCAGAGTTATACAACCATCACTACCATCAATTTTAGAAACATTTTCATGACCCCAAAAAGAAGCCCCATTCCATTTGCAGTGATTACCCATCCCCCTCTTCCTCCAGCCCCTGGCAACTGATCTATTTTCTGTCTCTTTTGGATTTGCCTGTCCTGGACATTTTATAGAAATGGAATTGTGAAATATGTGATCTTTTTTGCAACTGGCTTGTTTCACTTAAAATGTTTTCAAGGTTCATTCATATAGTATTCATGTTCATTCCTTTTTACTGCTGAATGATACTCTATTGGGTGGATATGCCACGTTGTATTTTGTAATCTAGTCCTCTGTTGATAAATTTCCCTTTGTGTTTTACAATGAGCTTCCACTAATTTGCTGGTTTCATGCTTCTTAATACTATGAAAACCTTTTTCTTTTTTTTCTATGTAAAATCTTGCAGAAAGCCCTATAGGACTGGACCTACTGTTGTAGGAAAAGGTCTCCAAGCACCTTTGCCAAATGAAGGGTTGTTCAGAAACAGCTCAAAAACTGCCACAAGTTTTCTATCCCCTCAGAGCCAGTAATATAGGACAAATTTACAGCTTCAGGTGTCTTGTATTTTAAAAGACAAGAAAAAGATCCCTATTCCCACCCCTTGCTCCATCTTCCATCCTCTTTATCTGCTGTTCGTCAGTGAAACTTCTTTGTATAGTGCCCTCTCTCACTGCCACTACTTCTGCACTCTGAATTTGCTCCTCTGCTTTTCTTGTCAGAGTCAACAATGACATCCATGTGCCAAAGCCAGAAGACACCTCTCTGTCCATAGTGGGTGGGCACAATAGCACTCACCACCCTCCTTAAAGCCTCAGCTCCTCCCAATTCCCAGGACCACACCTCCTGATTCTCCCTCCGGCAGCTCTCTCCTTCTCTCTACCTCCAAGTATTAGTGTACCCCTCGCTTTGATTTATAAATTGTTCTTAAGGAGTATTCACACACAGCTACGTGACTCACAGTGGATTAAAACAGATTCCATCTGGAATCTTTCTCAGTACTTTGTTAGTCTTGTTTTTGTTGGTTTATATTTCAAAGCAATAAATTCTAGTTCCTAGCTAATGCTGATACTTCACAATGTTCACCAGCCACTGTGAGATTTACCTGAACACACACCACCAAAACCATTGGGCTCCTCTCTCCTCTCTTTGTGGCATGACCGACCATGTGTGTGACTTCCCACATGATATGTGCACTTTGCAATTGTCGAGTGAGATGAGTTATATGTACACCCTGAACACTTCCTTCTCCTACTTTCATTTTGTAGTATAAACAAACATAGCTGGTGATCTTTTAACCTGCTCTCAGCTTGTTTTGCTTAGTCATCATATCTGACCAAGACTTCTCTTTGGATTTCTTTAGAAACTTTATGTTTTTGTTAACTAGTACTGTATTCTTAAAATCTGTTTTTAAAAATCTGAAGCACAGCCGGGCATGGTGGCGCATGCTTGTAATCCCAGTACTTGGGAGGCTGAGACTGGAGAATCCGGGTTCATGGTCAGCTTCAGCTACTTAGTGAGGTCCTCCACAACTTAGTGAGGTCCTCCGCAACTTAGTGAGACCCTGTTTCAAAATAAAGAATAAAAAATAGGGCTGGGGGTGTAGCTCGGAGGTAGAATGCCCCTGGGTTCAATCCCCGGTATCGCAAAAATAAATAAATAAATAAATAAAATAAAAATCTGAAGCACAAACTTACGTTTAAAATTTACCTGTTTTATAGGAAATGAGACAACATGATGTGCAGGAACTGAATCGAATTCTCTTCAGTGCTTTGGAAACGTCTTTAGTTGGGACCTCGGGCCATGACCTCATCAATCGTCTGTATCATGGAACCATTGTTAACCAGATTGTTTGCAAAGAATGTCAGAACATCAGTGAGAAGCAGGTGAATTGTCAGGGAATTTTAGCAATGAATTATATTGTAAATTATAATTCATATAATTAAATCTATGATCTGTAATACACATGAGAATTAAAATGCTTATGACTATAAATAATTCAGTGGGGTTTTCCCTTTTCTACTTTAACTATACTTGAATCATCAGTTTATAATCCAGATTTCTCCATGTAAACTGAAAGAAGCAAATACTTAAAACAATCTTATATTCAGTACTTTAATACTTACAAAACAGTTTGGGGTGGGTGTTATAAGAGGAAAGAGTGTCACCTTGTCAGAGAAGCCAATATCATGGTTGGAATGTTGTAAAGAAAATTAATCAGGGAGGTAATAAAGAAGAGGTAATACTGAAGAATGTTTAAATTGACAAAAATCGGTAATTAAATACTGAGTTTAGTTTATTAATGTCCTTCAGAAAGTTTATTTGTTTGTAGTACTTATATTAATATATTATATACATTATTATATATAAAGCTATTATAATCCTCTTTTAATTAATATAACCCTCAGTTCTTTGTAATAATATAGATTGCCCATTTAATCTGATTAGCAACTAGAAACTGGAAATCTGGTCATGTAAATATAATCCCTGTTTGCTCTATAAGTCTTACACAGCTAATGGTTTACTCATTGAGTCCTTTAATAAAAATCTTGTGTTATAGCAAGAGTTGTAGAAATTTTCTCTATTTGTATGAGTGAAAAATGCCTTTTTCTAAATGTGTTCGTTGTGCTTTTGGAAATATAAATGTATGTATATATGTATGTATGTATGTATACACACACATATATTCCCTTCTTTTTTGTTTTTTAAGAAAGAGTTGGGGATTTAAAGAAAAAAAAAAAACTTGTCCATTATTGCCTGTGCTTATAGAAGGTTTCTTGGTCAGCCTTATTTGAAAAAAATTAAGGTGTTCTGTGTAGCATTGAATTACTATGTGATTGACTTAACACTAATGTAATAATTTACAAGGTAGTTGCAAAGCAAATATATAGAAAGCACATTATAAATTATAGACATTGACTTTTTACACAAAAAGTATTAGTTTTAATATTTAAAATTTTTTTCCAATCTCCATAATCCCTTAAAATAATGCTACTGGATACACACACAGAATTATAAATATGACTTAAGCTTGCCAAGTTCTAATAATGCTTATTACTAGAAAATCTTATAATTCAAGTATAATTATAATAGACTCAATAGACTTATTTTTTACAAAATACCATCCTCTTTAATTTTCATAGAAATACTTGTTGGTCCAAAATAACTTTTTTCTTATAATTTCCTCGGTATATCTTAAACCAACTTTAGCAAAGGAAAATGAAGATAAGGAGTTTACATTAGAATAAAATTCAACCCTGCCTTTGCTATTATAATTTTAGTCTAAGTGTGTGTGTGTGTGTTATTTAAATTCAGGTATGCATTTTATTGTAATTTCCTGAGAAAACCGGTGTTTATTTTAAGCTAAATTATAGTTTGATTTAGAAAGGAGAATTTAGTATCATAACTACCACAATATCTAATCAAGACATCTACATCTTCATATGTTTAATGTTTTAGGAAAAAGACATCTGATTATTTCCCGGTGTATGTTTAGTGACATGTTCATAAACCTCTGTGAAATTGTTGTTTCAATATTCTTTTGTATTTCAGGAAGACTTCTTAGATCTAACAGTAGCAGTCAAAAACGTATCTGGTTTGGAAGACGCGCTGTGGCACATGTATGTAGAAGAGGAAGTTTTCGACTATGACAACTTGTACCACTGTGGAACTTGTGACCGGCTGGTGAAAGCAGTGAAGGTAACAATGCCTGCCTTTTCCCCGTGCCACCTAGTACCGGCAGCATGAATATCTGTCAACTGCAGTCACCTGTGTGAAGGAACCTGGAGGATAGACTTGCAGCTCTTGACACTTGGAATTGAGAAGATGACAAAATATAAGATGAAAGGGAGACAAGATTAAAGCAACTGATTTTTTTTTCCAGTGTGAGCCAAGAGAGAAAAAGTAAAATAAACCAATAAGTCAATTAGCATAGAATTCTGATATTTCTCAAGTTTTTTCATCATATTCATAAATATAGTCATTCCTGTAGATGTAATTCATAGTTATTCTAGATTCCAGGAAGAAAGAGAAACTTTGACAAGAATGAAATGAGAGGCGACTACCATTTAGTTGACTGGAACTCCTCCCCAGTATTATTTTCCTGAGTCCTAAGCTTGCCCATTCCAGCTCCTCTGTGACGTGGTTGTGATTCATTATATATCAGCACTTCAGCTTTGCTGATGCTTTACCCCACTCTTGCTGTAAGGGCTCTGGTGCTTTACTTGCTAAGCCCTTTGGATCAGGATATTTTATGTACTTATTCTCACCAAGTCTGGCATCTGAGTAACTCTACAGGATAAATTTTATTTATTTGTTTAACTTTTGTGATACTAGGGATTGAACCCAGGGAGGTTCTACTTCTGAACTGTACCTCCCAGCCCTATTTTTATTTTTCATTTTTAAAACAGAATCTCACTAGGTTGCTAAGGCTGGCCTTGAACCTGTGATCCTCCTGTCTCAGCCTTCCAAGTACTGGGATTACAGGTGTGTGCCACCATACCCATTGACAGGACAAATTTTAGAAATCTTCTAGCAGCCATACATACTTACTTTTTGCCATTCTTTTCACAATTGTATGTGATTTCTCACTACGGAATTTTTTTTTTCTTATAGTACTGAGGATTGAACCCACGGGCCACTGAGCTACATCCCCAGCCCTTTTTATTTTTTTGATTTTGAGACAGGGTCTTGCTAAGTTGCCCGCCCTGTCCTTGAACTTTCGATCTTCTTGTCTCAACTTGAGTAGCTGGGATTATAGGCCTCCACCACAATACCGGGTGGGATTGTTTTTTAATATATTTTTTGCATAGTTAATTTCCACAAAAAGCATTGCAGTGCTAGTAAATTGCTAAGTACTAGTTCATGAATTAATATAAAAATGGTTATTATAGATTATTTATAAACATCATTATGTCTGTGTATGTATAAATTCTTAACGCAGTTTCCATTTCCTGTCTTGTATGTACCATCTCTACACCTCTCTGGCTCTCCTCTTAGCTCCTTGTACTTATGCCCAATACAGCATCAGCCCCGCTGCTGTCATTTTTATCTGCAGCAGTAACTGTCTCACTGCAACTAGATGATGTGATAGGCTATTCATAACCACTGTAAACTTGAGCTCAATTCAGTTAATTGTTATTGAGCATTGTCTTAAACTGCTACCACAAGACATATCTATACAGTTACTCCATGATGCCAAAGAGATGTAGCGCTATTCATGTAGCTGACAATTATTGAAAATTATTTATTTTTTCCAGCAAATAAAATGAGCATTGATTTAGATAGTACACAGTACTGATTTTGTTTCCTGGAGATGATAGAAGAAAATATAATAAAAACAATAAACCCTATAGCTTTCACAATAGGATTTAAAACCAAGGTGAATTTTATACTGTTTAATGTTTCCATTCACATAGAGAGAACTACCATTTGTTTATTTATTTTGTATTTCACCTTTGGTGTTACAACTACTGTCTAATAAAATAAATCAGTATAAAACTCAGAGTTTGGAAAGTCTTAGAAAGAAACTTATACATTCTTAATTTTTAGTTGAACTTAAATTTGCACTTTAGTAAAACAAGAACCTTTTGCTAAAACTTCTACTTAACAAATACAGTTCTTTTATATACCTGATATTGTTGGTTTAATTCTTTTCAGTGGAATGTTTTTTTTGTTTTTGTTTTTGTTTTTTTTTTTTTGCGTTTACCGGGGATTGAACACAGGGGCGTTCTACCTCCGCGCTACACCCCCGGCCCTATTTTTTATACTTTATTTTGAAACTGGGTCTCACGAAGTTGCGGAGGGCCTCACTAAGGAGAGAGAGAGAGAGGGAGAGAGAAAGAGAGAGAGAGAGAGAGA
>PVJS01049052.1:0-14805 GCA_004027185.1 Glis glis
TTTCTCTCCTTAGTGAGGCCCTCCGCAACTTCGTGAGACCCGGTTTCAAAATAAAGTATAAAAAATAGGGCCGGGGGTGTAGCGCGGAGGTAGAACGCCCCTGCGTTCAATCTCCGGTACCGAAAAAAAAAAAGAAATTAATTGTTGACCTGAAAGCCAAGATACTGGTACATAACATATTAAGAAGATAAAAGACATATTAAGCAAGCAAGCTTTGTCACTAGGCAGCACAAAGTCAAGATCTAGATAGATGATGGTTAGCGCAATAAATGCCACATGTTAATAATTAGGAAAAGAGTTGAAATGAGGTGAAATGAGAAATGTACCTTGAAGATTCCTTAATATTTGGGTGGACAATGGAAGAAGGCATTTTCAATATGGTTTAAATTAAAATGAACCTAGTTTGTATGGGGACATGAAGGCAATAAAACTGATTACAACTAGTAAACGTACATAAATATGTTCTTAAAATTAAGGTTTGAAAACTAAATTTGATGTCAATTATGTCAATTGTAAAGTGACTTGATTTTCAGCTTAAGGTGTACATTTTAATGTTATTATATCCCACTTTGATCTAAAAGTGATTTGAGATAGCTTACCAAAATGTAGCTAATCAAGAAAAGTAACCTAATTTACACCTCAGGAGAAAGTTGCTAAAAATAGAAAAAGAAGATTTAAAATGGTTAATATGTACCTAGGAACACAGTTAATATTTAAGAGTGATGCTATAACTTGCTAGACATTTGTTAAAAGTGATGAATAAAATTAAGTTTTGAAATTTATAGTACAGAAAAAGAGAAAAATAGATAACAAGTATTATCAGGCATAAATAAACCAAATTCTCAGGAAAATCACAACTGATGCTAAGACCAGAGACCTTAAAAAGAAGTAAATAATATGATAAACAGCATCCTCAACAATACATCCAAAAAGTTGACAGAACAATTTCCTAATACATCCATAACATAGGTCAGTGACAGCATACAAAACAATAATTAAGTAGTCTTTCAGGAATAATACTGTTCAGATATATTTTGCAATGGCTATCTCACTTAATTCAAGAGTATAAGGTTAAGAGTTTTTGTTTGTTTGTTTGTTTGTTTTTGCGGTACCGGGGATTGAACCCAGGGGCGTTCTACTTCCATGCTACACCCCCTGCCCTATTTTTTATACTTTATTTTGAAACCAGGTCTTACGAAGTTGTGGAGGGCCTCACTAAGTAGAGAGGGAGAGAGAGAGAGAGAGAGGGAGAGAGAGAGAGAGACAGAGAGAGAGAGAGAGAGAGAGAGAGCGCTGAGGCTGGCTGCGAACCCGGATCCTCCGGTCTCCGCCTCCCAAAGTACTGGGATTACAAGCGTGCGCCACCACGCCCGGCATAGGTTAAAAGCTTTGAACTTTGTCCTACAGACTATTAGGAGGCATTACAGACTTTTAAACATGATACTTAAATGACAGACAACTGACAGAAGGCTTTCTTCAGAACCTCTCTTTGTAGCCAAAATACTAAAGTTTTGGGATGATTTCTTCTGTCAGCCTGTGGATGTTGTGGATATTGCCCTTACAGTTCCTGCGTTGGCCTTAGCTCTGTAAAAGACATAGCTCATTCTCAAAAAGAGTGCACTTTCCTCCCTGAGTTTCCAACTAAATCTTGAAGCAACATGAGTTTAAAGGTACATATAGGGTTGCAGAAACCATCTATCAGAACTTAGAAAGCTTTAACCTAGACAGACAGATACCTGGTTGGTAAGAGAACTATTTGGTTCTAAACTTAGATTGCATTTATTTCATGCCCCATACATAACTGGAAGTCCTGCCCAGTGGAAATGGCAGTCTTTTCTGAGGAAAGTGCCATTGCAATAGCAAGGAGCGAAATCACTTGTGAATTAATAATCTTGTTTGGCAGAAGTTTCATGACACCTGCCAACACTATACACAAAGGAAGCTTTTCTCTGTCCTTCATTTTCATGACTAGTGAATTAACATATATTTAACAAAAGAAGTGCCCAAATCTATAATCACTTCCATCTTCTGACATCTGCTTTCTGCATATCTTTGTCAGCCTCAGATATGCCACCTGTCAGTTATAAGTGAATCAGGGGATATAAAAATGTAAAAATGCTACTTTACATTAGGAAGATGTAAAGGGCCTCAGCAAAAACTGACAAAAGTCACCAAATATAAATCCTAGCCTTTACCCTAAAATTGACAACTTAAAGTTAAAATTCCTCACCAAGACCTTGTTGAACAGCTTTGATGTGAATAGGAAATCTAACTTAGCAGAATTGTGATAGATATTTTGTTAATATTGTGTGATTGTTTGAGAGGTATAAAACATTAGCTATTTTACAGTGATAATTTTAGACTTTATTTCTGTGTGTTATTTTATATTTGAAGGCCTTCATATTTTTATATAATTTAGGAAAATATGTAACTCCTTTCACTATGTTGAATAATATTCCTCAATAAACTTTAAATAGGGTTATCATTATCAAAAGCCATAGAAAATTGAAACAAACTGATATAGTAAAATAAATAACCATTCTTTAAAAATTGTGCCATGTTATTTAGGATAAAATTATGAAAGGTCCCAAGTGGAATATTATACTATAATTCAAATATTCAAATTATTTCATATCTAGCAGCAATATCTTTTGTCACATGATAGTCTTGCTATAATAGAATCTAGCTTTCCAAAAAATCATGTAAAACTATGATTATGAAAATGGACAATGGGTAGTGTTTTTGTGGAACCTATCAAATTAATAGCTCATTATTTCTAGCTCCGACTTTCCTGGACATACTTAGGTTTATTTCCACCTTGTAATAAACTTTTGTAGCTCTGATAGTGATCTAATAGAAACTGTAAGCATTCAAACATATGTGACCCAAAAAATATTTTTCTCTTTTTAATTTACTCTTTTACAGAAATACAGTTATAAGCAGTCTTTTTTCCTTCAGATGTGTGTGTGTGTGTGTGTGTGTGTGTGTGTGTGTGTGCATGCGTGGGGGTGGGGGCACACAAATGCATGTAGAAGTTAAGCTGTAGTGCAGCAGGTAGATTTTTTGTTAAATGAGCAAAAATTAAATTTACTTTTCTCATTACTATCATAACTAGCACAGAAAATGCTTATTTAGAATTAGCTCAGTACCTGCTAAATACTTGAAAGAAAACAGAGTAAGGAAGAAATGAAATCAAATGGCTTTGGACTAATGAGAAGAAAGTTCCAAAGTAACTGAATAAAAAGAAAAAAAGCTAATGGTAACATACTAGTGTCTGACAGAAAACAGCTTGACAAATCTATTTTTATAATCCATATATATTAATTTAATAAACATATTTTATGTAAAAATGTGAGGAGTTGGGAATTTTATAAGGTATATAATTTTGTAGAAGTATATGTGGAAAATATGGGTTTATTATTAACTCAATATATTTCCACACATTGGGATGTTGTATAACAATGGGATATTCTATAATATAAAATTGCATATAATGCATTATAGAATGAAAAGAACCTATGAATACAGCACTATTTTATTTTGTTTAAAAACAGTCACATGCACATAGCATATACATACATTAGGAAGGTAAAGGGAAATAACTAAACAAATTATTATCATTGTATGTGGTTGGAGCAAGAGGAGTCAGATTTCTAGCAAACTTATGCCTTTCTATATTCTCCAATTTATTTGCAGTGAACATAAATTGATTATCAATGAACAAATTTAATGTAGTGCATTAATATAAAATACAAAAAGAATTGCCCTATCTGACTAACAGGTGGAATTCATACCTGTTGAGCCCTTTTATCCCTGTACTTGTAAAATTAAACAAATCCATATTAATAATCGAGCTGAAAGTAAATGAATACGGCTTATTATTCTATGTAAAGTGACCAAGTATGCTTCCTCCTATCTCTCCCACCACCTACAGATATAATAAAAAAAATGAGCCAGGCATGGTGGTACACACCTGTAATCTCAGTACTTGGGAGACTGAGACAGGAGGATCAAAGCCTCAGCAATTTAGTGAGATTTTCAGCAACTTAGCAAGATCCTGTTTCAAAATAAAAAAATGGCTGAGGATGTACCTCGAAGGTAGAATGCCTGTGGATTCAATCCCCAGTACCCCCCCAAACAGAATACATAGAGTAGCTATTGTAGAATACCAAAAAGTAAATAACAGCAGACAAATTAGGCAAAATAAGCATTTGAATAATCACTAGACTTGAGCTTATCATTCCTCCAACTTGGGACTCCTTTATATGACCCTGAATGGTGCATAGTTCAGAAGTGCATGGTGGGGAGAGTGAAATTAAAGCCCTGTTTTTCTGGCCAAAGAGCTGAAAAGTGGAGTCTGAAGAAATCAAGAGGAATCAAGAAGATTATCGATAGAGCAGCAATACATCAAGTCAATAGAACATTATCACCACAAAAGATTAATTCAGGAACATAAGGCATACTGGGTTGAATAATGCCTTCCCCCCACCAATATGCCAGTGCCCTAGTTTACAGAATATGTGAGTGAGACCTTAGTTAGGAAAAACGTCTTTGCTAACATAATTAAAGATGTCCAGATGAGATCATCTTGGATTATCCATGAGGACCCTAAATCCAATTACAAGTGTTTTTATAAGAAAAGCAGAGCAGTAGACAGATACCAAGGAGAAGGTCATATGAAGACAGAGGCAGAGATTGGAGTGACAAAGCCACAGGAAGGCCAACATACACTAGAAGCTGAAGAAGCAAGTAAGAATTCTTCCCCAGACCCTCCAGGAAGAGGATGGCCCTTGATTTCAGACTCTGGTCCCAGAACAGTAAGAGGATACATTTCTGTTGTTTTAAACCACACAACGCTTGGTAGTTTTTTGGGGGTTTTTTTTGTTTGTTTGTTTGTTTTGCGGAACCGGGGATTGGACGCGGGGTGTTCTACCTCCGCGCTACGCCCCCGGCCCTATTTTTTTTTATACTTTATTTTGAAACCGGGTCTCACGAAGTTGCAGAGGTCCTCACTAAGGATATATAGAGAGAGGGAGAGACAGAGACAGAGAGAGAGCTGAGGCTGGCCGTGAACCCGGATCCTCCGGTCTCCACCTCCCAAAGTACTGGAATTACAAGCGTGCGCTACCACTCCCGGCCGCTTGGTAGTTTTGTTATGAGGCTTCAGGAAACTACTACACAAGGGTGTTTCAATATTTAAAAATAAGCCACCATTTTTTTTCCCAAAAGTAAAAAAGCAATATTGTCCTACCAAAATTCTAAATGTATTTTTGCTAAAAACAAGGAGGCCTAGACAGCAAAACCTATTAATGATGATGATTTAAGAAGGGACAAGTTAGAAGTATCCCTGAAACCAATTGCTCTCTAACTGGTATTCCTTACAAAAAGGAAGAGTCTCAATTAAATATCCTATTAAACATGCCAAAGAGCAAATCTCATGACACACTTACTGATGGTATTTGCTCATGAAAGTAGAGCTTATCTGTTAAATCTATTCAGCAGGCTTTACCTGCTGTGCCTCTATTGCTTATTATAAACAAACAGAATTTGTGGTTGTATGGTAAACATGACTGGAAAATTGAAGCTAACCAAATTATCTGTGAATCAATGAAGCCCAGAAAGGAGATGCTCCTTAACTGAAATGCCCCGAGGCCCCCCTTTTTTCTAAGCAGCATGTATTGCTTAGAAAGAACCACATCCATTATTCTAATACTAAGATATTTTCTAATACAAAGAGAGAGCTGTGTCTGATTTTTGTTGGACTCCTTCAAGAAAAAAATATGTCACTTTTGTCTTACTTGCAGATAAATGTCTGGGTCATTAGTAAATTTACTACTGGTAAGATTTATGATTTTTATGAACCTGTTCAACAATTCAACCCTTTGTGTTATTATACAACTGAATATTTATCTGAAGAGTTCAACAAATCTATTAATACAATAAAACAAAGTAGAAAATAAATTTTGAGAAAGAAAAATGAAAAGCCCATGAATAAAAAAATTACTTGAATTAATATAAGTAGCTCTTATCAGAAAGTACAAATCTCCCAAAATAAGTAACTATTTTATATTCTGTAAAAAATACATATAAAAATTAAAAACATCTTATAATACCAAAAATATGGTTTAATAAAATATCTTAAGTTTAAATGGAAGGTAAATTCCAAAGGAAAGATTACAAATATGCAAAAGAAATAATAGTAAATATGGATTGCTCTACCAGACACCAAAACATAACTCAAATACCATCTTACTCAAAATAATGTCATATTTTATAGGAAAATGTTTATAAAGCAATAGAAAAGAACACAAAATCTAGAAACATACATATATATGTTTAATATATGACAAGTTGGTGGTTAATTCAAGAAGAAAATGATTAATAAATAGTGCTGACAAAACTCACTATGCATTTGAAGGAAAACGAATAAAGGAATAAACAATTTATACATAAAAATTGACATCTTAAGAAAGAAACTAGGAAATGAAATTTATTTCGAAGAAATAGAAGAAAACTTCAAAACCATTATTAAAAACTATTAAAATTGTTAATATAATTCAATAATAAAATTTTAAAATGTTTTTCTTCGGAGGCACTGGGGATTGAACCCCAGTCTTCATATATGCTAGGCAAGTGCTCTATCACTGAACTAACTCCCCACCCAAAAATCTTTCAAACTTTTGTATAACTATCTAGAGTTACTAAAAGCAGTGAATTAGAGCTACAGAAATAGAGTGATGTTCATGAATTATTTTTGTAACAATAGTGAGGTATATCAAAAATTGTATAAAATATAACTGTATTTTGTACAGCAATGCTAAAATCATGTGTATAAATGCACATATGTATATTTATATGTATATAAATGTCTACATAGAACTATATAAAAATAGAGGAAAATGAAGTATTCATGGTAGTGTTTAACATGGGTTGCTGGGGTATGAAAAGGAAAATCTTGTGATTGAAAAGATAAAAATGGAATTGTTAGAGAAATTACAGATTAAAAATATATCTTACTCTTTAAAAAGCATGTAATACATTATTATATTTATTCAAAATAAAAATATTTGGTGGGTGGAACCATGTTCTCCAAATAACTTCTGTTTCCACTAAGATTATCCTTTTTTTGCTTATTGACATAATTATTTTATTATCATACTTACAACTTTTCCTAATAGAAAAATAGTTTTATATTGTATTAGTGCTTTGCAATTATACATCATAGTGAGGTTTAATGTAATACAAACATACATGCACATGGCTCTTGGTGTTCTTCCCTCTGTATCCCACCCTGCTACCCCTTTGTTCCTCCCTTGTACATGCTAGGAAAGCCAGTAGTAATACCTTTATATGTTTCAAAAGCATTATTTGAACTGCTTCCATCCTTAATCCTTCACAGAGAATTTTGAGCTAAAACTGTCTTACTTTAGAGTTCAGGTCTATCCATCCATTCAATTCAGTGTCAAATTAGAAACTTAAGCAGCATCTGTTTTTATGTCCTACCCATATCACCATCTCACAGGACTTATTTGGACAAATTAACAAAGACTGTTTTCTCATAAGTTTATTGAGTTTGAATTTTCTTATTTATTTATTTATTTATTTATTTATTTATTTATTTTTTGCGGTACCGGGGATTGAACGCAGGGGCGTTCTACCTCCGCGCTACACCCCCGGCCCTATTTTTTATGTTTTATTTTGAAACTGGGTCTCACGAAGTTGCGGAGGGCCTCACTAAGGAGAGAGAGTGAGAGAGAGAGAGAGAGACAGAGAGAGAGAGCGAGAGCTGAGGCTGGCCACGAACCCGGATCCTCCGGTCTCCGCCTCCCAAAGTACTGGGATTACAAGCATGCGCCACCACGCCCGGCCTTATTTATTTTTGAATCTGTCACAAAATAGAATAGTATGCAAATAAATAGGCACATAAACATCTTTTAAATTGAGAACATTTCCTTATATTATTTCTCTTTCTTTAATATTAATGCTCTTATTATGCACTTCAGGAAATAACAGTCAAACATAGTAATAATAATGTCAATACTGTTATGTAGTAACCCTGACTGAAATGTTGGCACTTTGGAGTGGGAAATGTCTAGTTACTCTGTCTCTGGTACAATTACTATATTCCATCACTTACAGTATGATATCATGTTATCTAAAATAGGTGTTACTTCTAAAGAAGGGAGATGTGTATTGTCAAGAAGAGGAAGAAACATGTCATGAGAGAAGTACTGAGCTCCTATTTTCCATGGTCACTGTGATTAAGTTGGCATACATTAGCTCAGCCAATCTGCCTAAGAACTATCTGAAAAAGAGACAAGAACACTTTACTTTTTTATCAAATGAGGACCCTAGTTTTTAAGGGTCCTCAGAATTTAAGACAAATACCTAAGACCATAGTGAGTGGCAGAGTTGGAATTTAAACTCAGTACATTTTTCATTTCAATGACCCATTTCTCTCTACAACTAGAGAAAGAGTGAACTATTTAAGAATGTCAGTATGTATCGCTTAAAGTGAATTCTTAATTTTTTGTTTCTGTATCTGATTTGAAAGTGAGTTTTTTTTTTTACTTAGTCATATCTCAAAGAATACCTAGAAAAAAAAAACTAGAAATAGAACTAGATTGAACATCACTTAAAAATGGACGTTGGGGTTTTTAAATCCTATTGTAGGGAGAAAACCAGCATAGGTTGGTTGTATAAGGTTGTGGGTTTGAGTGTTTGGAGAAGTGAGAGACCAGTTCCACCAATCGATAATGCAAAAGCAAAGGAACTTTATTGGCTAGCTCGAGCTAGGGTCCAAGTCTCATCCAGCACAGTGGAGTATTGACCTCGGACCCTGAGCTCTAGATTACTCAGGCTTTTATACATTTTGGTTACATATACAGTTGGCAACAGTTAGGGGTATTTGGAGTTCACTGATTGGCTCGTCACACCTGGGGAGTTGGGGACTTTACACCATTGTTCTGATAGACCTCACCAAGCGGCAGTTTCCATGAGAACATCTCTTGGAACTATTGGTTCAGGCCCCACTATTGTTCTGATAGGCCCCACCAAGCGATGGTTTCTGTGGGAACATCTCTGAGAAACAGAAACTTAGGCCTAGCCTAGTTCCTTCAGAAGCACAGCCTGTCATGGCTGTTCTTCAGCCTCACAGTTGTACTTGAGATAGATGAATCATGGCAGCAGAAGAAAGTCTTTGCTCTTGTCTTCATCTGACATTTAAGTATGGTTTAACAAGTGTGTATAGGAACCACATTGTAGTCCTAGAAATACAACTGAAGTCACTAACCTCCTGGTCTCTCCATTTATTGGGGATAGCCAGGTAGTGCTCCCACCCACAGAATTAAAGTATATTCATGGTGTTCTACCTTCCCCATGGCCTTAAGGAACACCAAATCCTCAATACCACATTCTTCTTGCACAAAGTCATCAGTAGTTTGGTCCATGAGATTTCCATGTCCCTGTTTCCTTTAAGTATTCAGATTCTTAGTCAAATTAAGTATATGAGATATAAAACATAACAGATTTTTGCATAGAATTTTATAATGCATAAAAGACAAAACTAGTATGCCCATTACAGTCATATGGTTGATGCAAATGGCAGAGAAAAGGCTGGAGTATAAATTATCACAAACCTTTATAGGATAAACATGGAAAACAAAATTGGATGATTTTGAAAGCAGGATACTGATATTATAGACTTCTCAACCAAATAAAAGTCATTCCTCTTAGCTAAATGTATTTAGCACTCAGAGATACATATTCCAAAAAATAGAGCCACTTGTGCTGGGCATGGTGGTGCATGCCTATAATCCCAGGACTTGGGAGGCTGAGACAGGAGGCTCATAGGTTTGAGACCAACCTCAGCAACTTAGCAAGATCCTCGACAACTTAGCATGACCCTGTTTCAAAACAAAAATTAAGGGAGAAGCAGCAAGATGGTGATGGAATAGGAGCCCCTGAACAAGCCTGTCTCAGAATCGACTCAGGGACTCAGAAATAAACAACATCGCACAGACACAGAAGATCCAAAACTCAAAATCCAGTAACCCAAGTACGAATACGCAGACACAGAGTCTACCAGCTCCAGAATTCCTCAGAAAGCTGCAATCCCAAGACGGCAGACGGCAGGATCGGTAAGGAGCCATCTTACCCCAGTCCCTACTGCCGGGACTAAGAGCCCCCGGCGCCACAGACAGATCTGAAGGAGAAACCGGAATAAAATTCCAAGAGTGGTGGGACCATCACAGCAGCAGATCGTGGGCTCCTGCCCCGCGCAAGCACCTCTCCCTCCACTGCGCTAGGAGCCCGCATCAGCCAAGACCTCTGCGCCCAGCGCCCTGCGCCCCGCACCCCGCGCACTGCGCCGTGCTCCGCTCCCCGTGTCCCGTCGCCCTGCACAACCGGGTAGCCAGCTATGCCCTACCACGCGAGACCGGGGCGGCCCCGCTTCCTGCGCCCTGCCTAGGCCAGTGCACCTAGGTCACGCAGACAGACATGCCAGCCCAGGCAACCAGCCACATCACCCCGTGCGAGCAGGGAGAGCTGGGTACCCTGCGGCCCCTCGCCCCCAGTCAGAACCCGTGCACTCCGCAGCCCCACGCCCCCGTGCCCCATGCCCTGCAGCCCCACGCCCCCAGCTCAGACCTGCGCGGCCCACGGCCCGTGCACCCGCAGCTTGTGCACCCCCGGCTTGCGGCTCGCGCACCGCAGCGTGGGGATCTTGCGAACCTGCGACCTGCCTACACAAGCCGCGCGCCATCCTGCACAATCAGGCAGCCAGACGCGCCCTCCCACGTGCGACCAGAGCGGCCCTGCCCCCTGCGCCCGCCTGGGCCAGCAGCGCTTCTGCCACATGGGTGGGCGGTCAGACACGTCGGCCCAGGCAACCAGCCACATCATCCCATGCGGCGGGGTCCACACCCCTAGCCAAGGCCCATGTGCCCCACGGCCCCACGCCCCCACACCCTGTTCCCCGCAGCCCCATGCCCACAGCCCAGACGAGGGTAGCCCACAGCCCGCACACCCGCGGCTTGTACACCCTTGGCTCGCGCCCTCGGCCACACGCTCCCAACCAAGGACTAGGCACCCAGCGGCCCCATGCCCTGTGCCCTGCGGCCCCACACCCCCAGCCCAGACCCAAGCGGCCCACAGACCGCCCCCCACGGCTTGCAACACAACGGCCCCGCGACACCACGCCCCCCCCGACCCCGTGATCGGCCTACACAAGCTGTGCCGACCCACACAACCAAGCGGCCAGCAGCACCCTCCCATGCGGGACCAGAACGGTCTCCCTGCCTTCACGCGTGACCAGGGCAGCTTGCTGCGCCCAGTCTAGGCCAGCTGCGCGTTCCTGTGCACCCCAGGCAGTCAGACATGTGAACCAGTGCGACACAGGGGAACAGCCATGCCATCCAGCACGATCAGGGCAAACAGCCGTGCCCAGCCCAAACCAGCTGTGCTGTATCGTGCAACCCAGGAGCCCCTGTGCTGCACCTCAGAGCCTGGGTACCCTCTGACACCACCACTTAAGACCCTCACGACCCTCCACATGGCCTTAGAGCCAGGGCATGCACCTGCACCACCACCGAATTCCAGGAGCCCAAGCACCTCACGAGGGCCCGCGTGTGATCCTTACCATAGTGGCTCAGCACCTGTGCATCCTCAGGCACTACCACCTCATACCCAGAGCTCCCACCCCCCAGGGCCTGTGTGAGATATGCAACACTGCGCATCAGAGCCCGAGCAACCTCCAGCGACGCCCCCGAGACCCGGAGGACATGTGCACCTGTGCCTCGGAGACCGGGTATCTTCCGGCACCATCACCCGCGCCTTGGAGCCCACATCAAACACCTCGCCTTGAAGTACACCTCACGTGCCAACACCCAAGCTCTGGACCCTGTGTGCCCTCCCACATACACACACCACACCCTGGTCAACAAGACGAGAGGGAACCACAACCTGCAGCATACTAACCCAATTGGGTCTACAGGGACCAACAAGAGGTCTTATACATAGAAAGGAAGATGATGCAGAGACAACACAAACACAAAATTGAAAACAAGAGAATGAGGAACAGTGAAGATACAAGAAATACTCACAATGCATCAAGTGAGTTTACTGATACTGACTTACAGGAAATGCAAGACGGAGAATTCAGAATTTTGATCTTCAGAATGATGAAAGGCCTCAAAGAAAGTATAGAGGAGATGAAGGAAGAAGTTGAGGCTCTAGGAAAGAATCAGAAAGAAACACTGAACGAAATGAAAGAGGCAATAAACGAATTAAAGACTGCAATAGAAACCAACTCAGGTAGGCTTGACCACATGGAAAACAGGGTATCACTCCTGGAAGACAGTTCATTCAAAACTGAAAACACAGTAAACGATATACAGAAGATATTACAACAACACACCCTGGCCATCCAAGAAATACAAGACAATGCAAGACGTACTAATCTAAGGATAAAAGGCATTGAAGAAGGATTAGAAACACAGACTAAGAATATAAAAAACCTCTTTAAAGAAATAATCTCAGAGAACTTTCCGAATATAGAAGAGGACTTGGACATTCACATACAGGAGGCATATAGAACACCATCAAGACAGGACCAAAGAAGGACCTCACCACGCCACGTAATAATTAAAATGTCTAATTCAGAGGCCAAAGAAAGAATCTTAAAAGCCGCAAGAGCAAAAGAAAGGGTGACATACAGGGGAAAAACAATAAAAATTACCCCAGACTTCTCAACCCAAGTCAGGAATGCCAGGAGGGAGTGGTATGGAGTACTCCAGACTCTGGAAGAAAACAACTTCCAACCAAGACTGGTATATCCAGCAAAGCTATCATTTAAAATTGATGGAGAAATAAAAATGTTCCATTATAAACAAACACTTAAAGAATTCATGAGGACCAAGCCAACACTGGAGAAAATCCTAAAAGAAATAAATGAAAAAGAAGGGAAAACAAGTAATTTTCAGAACCACAGGAAAGGTGAACTACACCAGGTAGGCAACTAAACAAGGAGATGTGTCACTACAGAAAATAAAACTCAAAATGACAGGAAACAACAATCATATCTCAATAATAACATTGAATGTCAAAGGACTCAACTCCCCAATTAAAAGGCATAGACTAGCAATGTGGATTAAAAAGTATAATCCAACTATATGCTGCTTACAAGAAACTCACCTTGAAGCCAAAGATACTCATACACTAAAGATAAAAGGATGGAAAAAGATATATCATGCAAACGGAGATCAAAAACAAGCAGGGGTAGCAACACTTATATCAGACAAAACAGACTAAACTAAAACACATCAGAAGAGACAAAGCAGGTCACTTCTTACTAATAAAATGAACAATCCAACAAGAAGATATAACAATAGTAAACATTTACGCCCCAAATGTAGGCGCACCCACATTCATAAAACAAATTCTTCAGGACCTCAAGTCCCAAATAGACCCAAACACAATAACATTGGGAGACCTCAACACATCACTCATGCCACTAGATCGCTCCTCCAGACAAAAGATGAATAAGGATGGTTCAGACCTAAAGCAAACCATAGACCAGATGGATCCAATAGACACATACAGATTATTTCAACCAGCAACAACTGAATACACATTTTTCTCAGCTGTCCATGGAACATTCTCCAAAATAGATCACATACTGGGTCATAAAGCAAGCACCAGCATATTCAAAAGATGTGTTATAAATCACTGCATATTCTCAGATCACAATGGAATGAAACTGGAAATTAACAAGAGGAAGACTAAAAGTAACCACATAAATATATGGAGACTGAATGATACACTTCTGAATGAGGAATGGATCAGAAAAGAAATAAGGGGAGAAATAAAAAGATTCCTAGAATTAAATGAAAACATAGACACAACGTACCAAAATCTATGGGACACTTTGAAGGCAGTGTTAAGAGGAAAATTTATAGCACTGAGTGCCCATATAAGAAAAACAGAAGACATCAAAATAAATAACCTAATGACACACCTCAAGGATCTTGAAAAGCAGGAACAGTCAAATCCCAAAGCCAGTAGGAGGCAGGAGATAACTAAAGTCAGAGCAGAAATTAATGAAATAGAGAATAAAAAAACAATACAAAGAATCAACAAAACAAAAAGCTGTTTCTTTGAGCAGATTAACAAGATTGACAAACCACTAGCTAACCTAACCAAAAGAAGGAGAGAATCAACCCAAGTCACCAAAATCAGAAATGAAAAAGGGGACATCACCACAGATAATGAAGAAATCAAGAGGATCATAAGAAACTACTTTGAAAACTTATATTCCAATAAAATGGAAAACCTAGAAGAAATCGAAAGATTTCTAGACACATACAACATACCTAAATTGAAACAAGAGGATATAGAAAACCTGAATCAACCAATAGCAAGCAAAGAGATAGAAACAGCAATAAAGAGTATGTCATCAAAGAAAAGCCCAGGTCCAGATGGTTTTCCAGCCAAATTCTACAAAACCTTTACAGAAGAACTAAAACCAATACTTCACAAACTATTCCATGAATTTGAAAGAGATGGAATTCTTCCAAATTCCTTTTATGAGGCCAACATCACATTATTACCAAAGCCAAATAAAGACACTTCAAGAAAAGAGAATTACAGACCAATATCATTAATGAACATAGATGCAAAAATTCTAAATAAAATACTAGCCATGCGCATTCAAAACCATATTGAGAAAATCGTACATCATGACCAAGTTGGTTTCATCCCAGGAAAGCAAGGCTGGTTCAACGTATGCAAAACAATACACGTTAT
>PVJS01049053.1:0-14804 GCA_004027185.1 Glis glis
GTGTGGTGCCACACCCTACTACTTGCGAACTTCCTGTACTATAAAAGAGAGATGTGCTTTCTAATAAACGAGTCTTTGCCAGACTAGGCTCCCGGTTGGAGGTATGATTATTCAACCGTCCGGTGTCTGTTCCCTCATCAGCTCCGCGTCTCTCTCTCTCTCTGGCTGGCCCCGAGAGACCGATGGACGCCCCCGACATAACAGAGTGTAGGAACATAAAGGGATATATGGATTGGTTACTGATGCAATTTTTAATGGTAACTGATGCAATACTGATGCCTCGGTTACTTGAGGCATAGCACTTTGGAAAACTTATGCAACTGTCTAAGGTTGTAAATGATTTAAATGCCAAATAGGTGATGAGTTCACTAGGAGTGGCACTTAATGCTGAGAGCCAGAAGTCAGTGAAGGACTCTGCTTGCTTTATTTGAAAGCTCTCGCTGTCACAGTGTTGGGAATCTCATACGTTCTTGTCAATTTTCTAATACCAGTGTTTCTGATACAGAAAGAAATAAAGAAGAAATCTAATGAATGAGGTATTTCAGCCATAGTTACCACAAAGATACCTTTACAATGATCCATTGTGTACTGGTGAGTGATGTGACACATTTTCCAGAAGTACTATAGAATATTATGCATATGAAGCCGGGCGTGGTGGCGCACGCTTGTAATCCCAGTACTTGGGAGGCTGAGACTGGAGGATCACAGGTTCGCAGCCAGCCTCGGCTACTTAGTGAGGCCCTCCACAACTTAGTGAGACCCTGTTTCAAAAGAAAGGATAAAACCGGGTATGTTGGTGCATGCCTGTAATCCCAGTACTTCAGAGGCTGAGACAGGAGGATTGCAGGTTCGCGGCCAGCCTCAGCTACTTAGTGAGGCCCTCCGCAACTTAGTGAGACCCTGTTTCAAAATAAAGAATAAAAAATAGGACTGGGGGTGGAGCTCGGAGATAGAATGCCCCTGGGTTCAATACCCGGTACCGCAAAAAAAAAAGAATATTTTGCGTATTTGTTCTGTTCACTATGTATCACTAACAATGGACAAAAAACACCATCTTATGTATTTAGCAGCAAAAGGGGAGGATTGAATAATCAATGGAAACCTGGTGGAAGAGGGGATAGTAACAGAATGCGGGAGAGACAAACCTGTGTTATCTTCTGAGAGAGCCTAGATTCAGCTCTGTAGGAAAAAGGAACAAAATTAACTGGCCCCATCTTCAGGCTGCCAGGAATTTTGTAACCACAGGGGATAGATGTTCAAAATCTCCATATGTCCTTGAAGACTTTACCACATTGTCATTCAGGGACAGTACAAACAGGCACTGTAAAAAGTCAACACATAAGCTGGGCATGGTGGCGCACACCTATAATCCCAGTACTTGGGAGGCCAAGACAGGAGGATTGTAGGTTCATGGCCAGCCTTAACAACTTAGAGCAAGGGCCTCTGCAACTCAGTGAGACCCTGTTTTAAAATAAAATAGGACTGGAGATGTAGCTCAGTGGTAGAATGCCCTTGGTTCAATCCCCAGTAACACAGACACACACACACATGCACGCACACACGCACACACACGCACGCACATGCACACACCGATAACAGGTATCAACAATAAAAATATCAACAATAAAAATAGCCACTGTTTATTTAGTAGATAAGCAACACTGGATTACTAATATTATCCTTCATATATCTTATCTCCCCCTAGATAATGTAAGAGATTATTTTGCTTCCATTTTATACATGAGAAAATTGAAGTATTGAAAAGTCAAGTTGTTCGCCGTAGGTCACAAGAGGTAACATGGGTGCTTGGATCGGGTAGACTGAGTTTTGCATTACCTGTAGGTAACTGCATGTGACTGTGACCCAGAACACTTGCTAAAGAGTGGATTCTCCCAAGAGAGTGATGCTCAGAAGTGTGGAAACATAATGCCCTGCCTAATGGGTTCTTGGCCTGAGGTGATATCTACTGTGCATGCTGCAGATGCACACAGGCTTTTCTGTTAGAGCAAAAAGGGTAAGAACTTGAAAAAATATGCATTCATTTTTCTCATAAGTTATCATTCAAAAGGAGCCAGGTAGAAAATGACATTGAGGGGTGCAAATAATTCCAAAGCAATGTCAAGGAGTTAGTAGGTGAAAAAGAAAGAAAAAAAATAGAAGCTGTCCTATTGGAGTTAGATTAAGCATACATGAGTATTTTTCAGATTAATAATAATAAAAGTGATAATAAAATTAATTTGGGGTAAGGACATGGAGATGTTAGAATGGCCATCGACTGTAGGTATGTAAATTAGTATGATCACTTGGGAAAATGAGTTGGCTGTAAACACTAAAGCTGATCATGGGCATAACTTTTTACCCAGCTATTTCTCTCCTAGGTGTGATAACTGAACAGAATTATTCTCTGTGTTCACCAAAAGAAACGCACAAGAATGTTCATAGCACTATATGAAATAGCCATAACCTGGACATTGTGTAAGTGTCCACAAACTTTAGATAGAACATGGTTGTGATTTTTAAAAATTCGAATAACTCATAGGAATGAAGGAAGTGCTGGTACATCAAACAACATAAATTAATGTTATAGATATAATGCCAAATAAGAGAAGTTAGTATAAAATGTATTTTTCTCATTTATATGAAATATAAAAGCACTTAAGACTAGTAATAGTACTAGAAGCAAAGATAATGTTTACTTTTGGGGATATGCATTGTCTGGGAGTTTTTCTAGTGCTAGAACTTTTCTACTTTTTCACTTGAAAATTGTTATTTGGTGCACTTGGTGAGAATTTATTGAACCACACACTTATGATTGCTCACTTTCATATATAAATTTAAAAAATTTGGCTGGGCGTGGTGGTGCATGCTTGTAATCCCAGTACTTTGGGAGGCAGAGACCGGAGGATCCGGGTTCGCGGCCAGCCTCAGCTCTCTCTCTCTCTCTCTCTCTCTCTCTTTCTCTCTCTCTTTCTCTCTCTACCTAGTGAGGCCCTCCGCAACTTCGTGAGACCCGGTTTCAAAATAAAGTATAAAAAAATAGGGCCGGGGGTGTAGCGCGGAGGTAGAACGCCCCTGGGTTCAATCCCCGGTACTGCAAAAACAAATAAATAAATAAATAAATAAATAAATAAATAAATAAAAATTTGGGAGTTTAGGTAAATTACTATGATTAAAAACTCTAGAAAGGGATAAAGCTGGAGAATAATGAAGGTTTCTAAAGTTCAATTCCAACGCACAATCAAGAGCAATTCCATTGAAAAAGAAGAATCATCTAAAGAAAATATTGGTGCTATATGATAAGCTCAAATTGTAAAAGAAAATGCTCAAACTTCAGAAAGAGGGAGTTTGTGTGTGTGTGCATTGTGTTAAAAATTTTTTTGTGGGTTGTTGGGAATATTTAAGAATAGCCATGGGAAGTCTAATTCATAGATTGAGAGTTTTAGATTATATGCAACAAAATGTGTTTGAAGTCTTAAAAGAAGGAATAAAATGAACAAAGAAGGGTCATGGCAATATAATTAGATTTGTTAGATTAAAGGTAGACATGTACAATTTCTAAATTTCTTCTCTTATATGACAAATATGCCATTGTTCAAATATGAAACTATCGCATACGTAAGGTGGAACAGGACTGAAAATATGAGTGCAAATGATCATTTTTAAGAGGGTTCTAAAGCATAGACAAGGAGTTGGCAAAGTATGGCCTGCAGGCAATGCAGCCAGCTGCCTGTTTTTATAAATAAATTCTTATTGGAACCCAGCCACTCTCATTCAAGGATATATTATCCATATCTGCTTTTGTGCCACAGGCAGAGTTGAAGAGCTGAAACAGAGCTGGTAGAGTCTGTGAATTTGAAAATATTTACTAACTGGCCTTTAATAGAGAAAAGAAGTCAACTCCTGCATATATTAAGATTATATATATATATATATATATATATATAATCTTATATATATTAGAGTTCCAAACTTATTGAAGTGATTTGGAATCTCCGTTTATAATATTTGATGAGTTAAAAAAAAGTGAGAGTTAAGGCTTTGAGAAGGATAACTGTTTTTGTTTTCAATTTGTTTAAAGGGTTGGTCTGCTGATGGTAATCTTATTATTGATTCTTTGATAGTAATCTTACTATTGATCCTTTGCAAAATTCCAGAGTAAATTTTTAGGCAAATGGTTTTCTGAATACTGATATTGAGCAACAAATTGATGGAGGTGGTGATAGCTGCTGACATTTTATTTAATTGTCACAAAATCTATGAGATAAGTATATTTTAACTTTACCAATGAAGAGAAATCACATTAATCTAAACTCACAGCTAGAAATGATCTCGCTGATTCTGAAGTTCATATTTTGTCCCCTGTATCCTATTACACATGCTCATTAAGAAGTTTTAGCAAAGATTGCCATGTTCTTTCAAAAAGGATTACTAAGAAAACAGTGTGTATACAGTACATGTTGACATTATTATGGTCTTGGATAAAATGTGTTATAATAAAATTAGAGAAAGGATGATAAATAGGAGGATTCTTAGCATAGCAAAATATTAGATAAAAGGTACAGATTAATGCAATTTCATAGGGGCCCTTAGAATTTTTCTATTTTGCAGTCTTCATTACCTTAGTGGATATCAAAGAGGAGGATGACTGACAATAGAGGCTGTTGACACACTGCATTAGTGGAACCTAGATTCCATATGGCCTCCCTCACTCATGCTGAGCACCTAGTAGGTATCAGGTCCACTGCCTCCTGCCTGGCCTTCAGCAGAGGGGAAAGTAAACATGGCAGCTGCGGTCACAGAGTGTTCTATTTAATATGGCAGAGCAATGCTGGCTGTTTAGTGGAAATGCTGAATATTTAAAAGAGTACTTTAGTAAGTAATTAGAATATAACTGGCTCGGGCAACTTAGAGAAGGTCTTTAAAGTCAGAGCTGAAGAATATGCAAAAGAGAGTGAGCCAGAGGAAAGGAATTAAGAACAATGAGAGAAAAGGAATTAAGAACAATGAGTGTGGATGGATGGACTTTTTTTTTTCAGTACTGGGGATTGAACCCAGGGTATTCTACCTCTGAGGTACACCTCCAGTCCTATTTTTTATTCTTTCATTTTTGAAACAGGGTCTCACTATGTTGTGGAGGGCCTCACTATGTAGCTGAGGCTGGCTGCGAACCTGCAATCCTTCTGTCTCAGCCTCCCAAATACTGGGATTACAAGTGGGCCACCACGCCTGGCTATGGATGAACTTTTGATGAACTGAATGTGCATCCTCATTCATATGCTGAAACCTTAATCCCACTATGATATTTGGAGGTGGGGCCTTTTGGAGGTAAGTAGGTCATGACTTTTGAGTCCTCCTGAATAAAATTAGTGCCTTTCTAAGAAGGTTCAGGAGCTAGCTAATTCTTCTTTCTGCTAGATGGGGACTCAACAATAATGGCTGTTTGTACACAAGGAAGGGGGCCCTCACCCCAAACCTGATGCTGTCTGCACCCTGATCGTTGATTTCAAACCTCTAGATTTGTGAAAAATAATAGTTTGTTGCTTCAGCTACCTACTCCATGGTACTTTTTAAAAATAACAACTATCTGACTGAGGCAGTCTGGTATCAGAAATGGTTCTTAGGAAGAGGAAACCATAAATGCAAAGACCTTGAAGCACAGGATACAATAACGTGTGTGTGTGTGTGTGTGTGTGTGTGTGTGTGTGAGAAAATGTTCAGTGTGCCTAGACTGTGAAGGCCATAAAGGGGCACATGCACAGGATAATTAGATACAAAATTTTAAATTTAAATTTTTATTTATTTATTTATTTTGTGCTATTGAAAATTGAACCCAGGGGCATTCTACCTCTGAGCTACACCCCTAGTCCTGTTTTATTTTGTATTTTGAAACAGGGTCTCAGGCAGGGTGTGGTGGCGCACACTTGTAATCCCAGTACTTTGGGAGATGGAGACCGGAGGATCCGGGTTTGCGGCCAGCCTCAGCTCTCTTGCTCTCTGTCTGTCTGTCTCTCTCTCTCTCTCTCTACCTAGTGAGGCCTTCTGCAACTTTGTGAGACCCGGTTTCAAAATAAAGTATAAAAAATAGGGCCGGGGGTGTAGCGCGGAGGTAGAACGCCCCTGGGTTCAATCCCCGGTACCGCAAAAAAAAAAAAAAAAAAAAGGGTCTCACTACATTGCTGAGGACCTCAGTATAAGTTGAGGCTGGCTGAAAACCTGGGATCCACCTGTCTCAGCCCCTCTGGAGAACAATATTTTCCAGAATAACTACTGGAATTGTAGGCATGCACTACCACGTTCAGCTAACATTTTGATTTTTAAAAGTAAATATACCTGCAGGATGAGTGGATATCTAGATTGCAAATAGGAGATTTTTGTTTGACTACAATACTTTAGAAATAAGTGTGCAATGTGCCTGGTGAAAGTAAGAAAGCAGGGCTATCCATACAGCTTTAAGAATATCTGTATTCAGTTGCATTTACAGCCATGTAGTATCCAGATGCAGAGAAATATTGTTTTACAATGACTTCTTGTTTTTCCTTCTATGGATGGTACATTACATACCATTCCATGGGCCAGACAGAAAGAGATTGATACACTAATATTCCCCAAGCAAACTTCCCTAGAATTTTGTGAGGTACAAGTTAAGGAAACTAAAGTCTTGGCTTGAAAAGATAAACCAGAGATATTATTGAATCTTAAAATATATGAAGAATTTTTCATTTGGAAGTGGGAGTTGATGTGTTTTGTGTGTTTTCAGAATAGAGAACTAGGAACAATAGGCAGGCACATTTTTACTCCCAATGATAAAGAACTTTCTGAGAATAATAGCTTTCCCAATAAAGGAGCCGTCTCCACAGCACACTTCCTGCCATGGGACTTATTTAAGAGGAGATGGATGACCATTTCCTAAGGATGCTGTACCAGGTATTCCTTCATTGAGATGGAGGTTGGACTACACGACCCTTCTCTCTGTAAGAGGCTGTGATTATGTGTTTCTTGTGCTGTCTTTCTCTTTATTGTGCTGCACTGCTGGGAGAGTATAAACCTGATGTGGTTTTAAAATGCCTTGTCCAGATGCTAGTTTCTGGTAGTCAGAATACTGGCTGCCCTGTCATAAAAGTCTTAAATGTGATTATGTTAGGGTTAGTTCTGTAGAGACCCCAAAACACTGACAATATTTTAATGACATGAGTAACAGAGAGGAAAGTAACTACTGTTTTGTGAACCAAACCTTGTTCACCATCTTGCACAGCAGGGTAATTATCGGAAAACCATTTCTAACAATATGTGGTGTGCAATTTGCAGTCCTAGGTTTGTATACTTTCCAAATAGCTTGAAGCAGCACTTTATTAGGGATTTTTAGCATTTTTGATATTTTGATCTTTTAAAAAGTTTTCTCATGTGCTGGATGTGGTGGTGCATGCCTGTAATCCCAACACATGGGAGGCCGAGACAGGAGAATTACAGGTTTGAGGACAGCTTCAGCAACATAGACTCTCAACAACCTAGTGATATCCTCTTTCAAAATAAAACTAAAAAGGGCTGGGGGTGTAGCTCAGAAGTAGAGTGCCGCTGGGTTCAATCCCTAGTACCACAAAACCAAAAAGCAAAACAAAACAAAAGAAAAAACCTTTTCTCATAGCTTTCTAGTCCCTTAGGGCTCTGTACTATTTTTTTTCTGTCCTCATGTATAGCATTAGTATTTTGGTGTTTACAATATGATCTTGTGCCCAGAATTTTCCTTCTGTTATGGAAATAGACACAAACAAATGTATACTCACACACACACACACACACACACACACACTCACACACATACACACGTTACTCATATACATTCACTCACACAATATCTCACACACATGCCTCTTTCTTCTCTTACTTAGTTCAGATTTAGTTCCTGATTCTACCTTTTCATTGAAAATATCTTAAATTTTAATTACTCATACCAATATACTAAGTGTTGGAATTTAATGTCCAGTGTATTTTGGAGTTTTTAATCATAGCATTTGGTCGTGGACTTTATAAGTGAATTTGGTAATAACATATACTATGCTGTCTTGATCCTGGGCATGTATTATAAATATGATAGCAAACATTCTGAAAACATTGTTTGATAGCTTGGTAATACATGTTGGCAATGTCCAACTATAATTATTATAGCTAGCAATGTTAGTTATGAAAATAACTTTTTTTTGGTACTGGGAATTGAACCCAGGAACAGTCTACCACCAAGATATACACCTCTCCTTTTTAAATTAGTTTATTTTTATTTTATTTACTTATTTTTTTCAGTGACAAAAGACAGATTTGTTTAGGAAAGCGGGGGGATGCATATTCAAAGGAGAATGTGGGCCACCCTGAGAGTGAGTGAGCAATGCTTTGGAGTGCAGGACTCTTCCTTTATAGGGGACTTCCATGAGGGGTGGGCAGGTGTGAAGATGACCTCTGATAGTCACAAGGTGATTCAGGTGTTCCTGATCCTGACCCGCACTGTCTTATTATCAGGCAGCCTTCTAAACTATTCAAGGACGACCAACAATGTCGAGGAAATTGCTCTATTGAGTACTGCCCAAGGATATTCCTCTTTCGTGTGATCTGTTTTCTGATAAACAGATACCACCCTAAGGATGGTCAATAGTGCTCAGGGTGTCTTGTAAATTCTTCAAGGACTTTTGAGTCTAACAGGCCTCGTCACAGGCTTCCATATAAAGTTACATTTTACTTGTTCTCCCTTATGTCTGCTTTCTAGCCATTTATTTCTTCTATTCTACATTATTTCCCCCTTCAGAGACTTGAGTCTCTTAATCTTAAGGATTCGTGAAGGGTGACATTCTGTCTTCTATAACTTCTTCCACCTGGCAAGGGTTTGCTGTCCCTGCATGGCCAGAGATCGAAAGTCTCATCCTAACTAACCTCAAGGAGACAGAGAAACTGGCCTCAGTTATTGAATTGACTTCCTTACAGTCAGGTCAGAAGCTAAGGACACAGCCCCAGGAACAAGAGGATCTGAAGGTGACTTTTTCTTATGTGTCTGAAGTGTTTTGTTGTGTCATTGTGCCAAGCCTGCCATCAGAGTTGCTGGGTTGATGTTCACAAGCCTGGTCATTTGGTCAACAAAGCCATTCATCTGCTTTTCGATGGTATTGCAATTGTAGTGGGTATCTGTATCAAAAACTGACATGTTAGTGCATTGTATAATAACCCAGATATACTGCTGCAATGTTTTTCCAGATCTTTATCCTGGACCATCCACTGATAAGCATTTCAAACTGGAAGCCAGGTAGTCAACATATTTGGTGGCATATAATCTTTATAGTAGGCAAATTATTAGTACTAATGGACAGTGTGATTGTAGTTGATATGCTAAATTGTATGCTGTATTTTAGGCTTTGCGCCATGAGGACTTTTTTTTTTTCTTGCGGTACCGGGGATTGAACCCAGGGGCGTTCTGCCTCTGCGCTACACCCTCGGACCTATTTTTTTATACTTTATTTTGAAACCGGGTCTCACAAAGTTGCTGAGGGCCTCACTAAGTAGAGAGAGAGAGAGAGAGAGAGACGGAGAGAGAGAAACAGAAAGCTGAGGCTGGCCGCGAACCTGGATCCTCTGGTCTCCGCCTCACAAAGTACTAGGATTACAAGCGTGTGCCACCACTCCCGGCCATGAGGACTTTTCACAGTGTTATATATAACCAAATAGACTGGCTACCTTACCTGGCTTCTAGTTTTTTTTTTTTTTTTTTTTTTTGAAACAGGATCTTACTAAGTTGCTGAGGCTGACTCAAACCTGCAATTCTCTTCTCTCAGCCTTACGAGTACGGGGATTACAGACAGGCTACACCAGGCTCAAAAATAACATTTTATACTTTATTTGGCAGTCAGTTTTGTTTTGTGTTCTTACACTTAGCTTTACTTGTGTGTTATTTTACAAACGTTAAATTGTCTAAAATTAACTTTAATATGTTTCAGCCTGGATAGGAACTATGTATGTGCACTGGTTAGTTTTAACCTAGTTTCTCCCACTAAGATCAGCTAATTTCTAAACTGTTAAGGAAGAACTTATTGGGAAGAGACACTTTCCACAAGATGCTAGCTAGCATTGAAGTTATTTTATTTAGGAGTCCACAATGCAGATTAAGCTCCTCTTAAGTGTCTATGTTAATATGATAGCCCTTAAACACCTGAGAATGTGTTAGTGTAATGGATTGCAGAAATGATTTCTTTTATTGGTGAAATGAGTGGTGTTTAGCGTATGCAAATTGGCAAAGTAATGCACAGGAATTCCTACCCTTGCAAGAACAGAGTTTTAAGAATGTATCCAGCCCTATAATCTCCATTTTGAATGCTGTCCCAAATATATTATTCCAAACTGGCTTTCTGTTCAGAAATTAACTCAGAGGATGCATTGTCACCCAACTCTGTGTTAAAGCTTAGCTGAATTTTAACTCTAGAATATTGCTGCAGCTGCCTGGAATGAATCTTTCATAGAAGGTGCTATCATAGCACAGCAAAAACAAAGAGCTATAACTGCAGGGAGATTAAAAAACAGGTGCTATCAATGTATTTTGGACATGTTTGCTCATAGAGATATGTGTAGTAGAATTCCTCCTGAGAATTACAACCGTTGTAACATTATACCTCATAGGAAGGTTGTCAGTGAGACCTTCGGTCATTATCTACCTCTGCAGAAAGAACTGATAATTATCAAAAGGAACCAAGTGTGAATCATCAATTTGATTTAGGTTAATATGCAACTGGAAGTAATATCATAAAAGGGTATTTAAAATGTAGATTTTTTTTCTGGACGCCATAAAAGATGACTAGAGCATATTTGTGATACTTCCTAAGTCAATTACCATCTCGAACTCATTTAAAGTCCATTAAAAAAACAACACCATAAAAAATTCAGAAGTGCTACTTAGATAGTTTTGGCACAAAAAATGTTCAAGTTCTTGAATAAACTTCTCTCATTTTGTTTTCTTTTACTATCATATACCAATCTTATTGAATAAGGAAGTTTGTTTCAGGAGAAAACCAAAATAAAATAACAACAACAAACAAAAATCCATATCCCTCCAGGACCAAACACAATATAGTCAAACCCAAATAATACAAATTAATACACTATCCCAACTTAAGGTATCAATAATGACAATATTATTTAAAATAATGTCCAGTGGTTAACAAATATTTCTCTTGTTTATATTTGAGTCTATGAATTGTGTTCTTGTAGATCAATTGTTTTGGAGATCTCAAAATGTAAAACTGATTGTCAAAATTCAGCCTGGATTCCTCTTTCATGAAATATTTGTTGCCATAGCTTCTAGGAGTGCGGGAAGTACATGTGCCTCAGCTGGCGGCCTCCTTCAGGAACTACTTTAGATGCAGAGAGCTATTTTGCTCAGAGCCATGCCCTTCACTGGAAGCCCACTTTTGATACTTACAGGAAATGTTGTATAGGCTCAGCCATTTCAGATCAGCCAAGGATCACTGATGAGCCAAATTTGCTCCAGAATTTTCCGTAGAAGCAAAGGTGGCTCAGTTGGCATTACACTTCCCCATCTTCTCACATCTGCTCCTACCTTTCCCTTACATAGAGATTGTTCCCAGGGCCTCCCCTAATAAACCCTCTGCACACTGAACATGACCTCAAATTCTGCTTCCTAGAGAACTCAACCTGGTACACATTCTTTTTGTTTCCTTAACTGCATCTTAGTATTCAAAATGTGCATGTTTGATATTCTTCAGCAATCTCCAGTAAACAGCTCTAATTTTCTTGAATTATTGTGTATTCTATATATGTCATAGGACTTATTTAGAGCATTCAGGTAATTTTTATAGGTGATAATTATTGTGACATAAATTGTGGACATTTTTATCCGCATTAAGTTAAAGTATGGAAAGCATTTTTTTATTTTTAATTATTTTCCTTAAACACAAATACTTTAAAAATTCAAATTAGTCACATTGGATTAAAAAATAACTGGAGAAATTCTGCATCCAAGTGAACTACCAAGGTATATTGAACTAAAATCTTTAGGGGGCAGCCCAAGAATTTGTGTTTTAGGTGACATATAAGTGATTCTGATTCAACAGACTACAGTACTGACCAGCCTAGAGAAACCTCAGAGAGTTTCCCTTCTTTTTGTGCTGAGGAAAAATCAGAGGGAAATTCTATTAGAAAACTGAATGCTCACAGCCAGCTTTGCACTATGCATTGTTACTTTACTAAAGATGTATTCTATAGGAAGGGCATTTTGTCTATTGCTATAATGCTTCCATTTTAAAATAGATAGATAAACCCAGTATGGTGGCACATGCCTGTAATCCCAGTACTGAGGAGGTTGAGACAAGAGGATCACAGGTTCAAGGCCAGCACAGGGTAACTTAGTGAGAACCTGTTTCAAAATAAAAATTAAAAGAGCTAGGGGTGTAGCTCACTGGTAGAGTGCCCTTGGATTGAATCTCCAGTCCCATAAAAATAAATAGATGCAAAATAAAATAAGTAGATTATTTCACTATTACATCATAGAAAGGAAAAAGGCTTCAAAAATTTTATTTAAAAACATGATATCTCTTTACTATTTACTTGTTGATACTCTGTTGAGGAAATATTTACAATAAATAGTGGTTCCTGAAGAATCAATTAACTGACTATTGGAAAATGAGTTAAAAAATACCTCCAGCTTTTGTATAAAACATGGAATGAAGGATCGGTATACACACCTGCTGTGTTACAAAAAAGTGGTGATACGATCCAGTGTGCATTCTCCAGCAGGAAATTATGGATAAATAGGGAGATAATACTAGTAACAACAATGTCTTTTTATTACACAGACTACTTCTGAAAATGAAAAGCAAATAAAAATACAATGTAATCCATACACGTGTGAGACATATATTAACTGATATTAAAACAAAAGATTGGGTAGTTTATCATTATGAATAATAACTTCTAACTTTCTAATTAACATCTTTAATTTGTTAATTGCCTTTTCAAGGAAGAAATCCCACCTAAATTTTAAACAAATGATTTATGGTTTTAGTATTATCTCTTCTTGTTTCTTCCTCTTTAAAAACTAATGAAAATGTGTCAGAGTGAAATTCTAATCACTCTTTAAATATTTGTAGAAACTCATTAAGTTTGTTCTCCATCTGTTTATTTCAAAGCTTACCAGCTCTAAATCTTTTCAATTTTCCTCATTTGATATAATTTTCTTCCTGAAACAATTCCTTTGTGAATCCCTTCAATTTGAATATAATATACAGTTCAAAATTAGAAAACACTAATACTCACAATGTGGCAAGAGCCAAATAAATCTGGAGCTCTGTAGACATTTTCGTGCCAGTCTTGAGTGGCAAACTTCTTTTTTAAAAGAGCTACAGAGCTTTATTCAGCTTTTGTGCAAATATGATTCTTGGCTTTCTCACTGACAAAATTGGGTTAGGTCAAATCTTTCCTCACATTTTTATTTTTGGAGCTTAATATTTATCGTAAGATGTAACTTTTTAAGGCATATCCATTTACTTATTTTTCTTTACGTATACATTTAAATTGTAAAAAAATAGATTTACTTTAGCGTGTGAAAAATGTATATTATTTTCTCTAAAGTCCAATTTTCTTTCTAGATCTAGTTAATAGCAATTATATATTGCGTATCTTTGTTCTTTTCCCATTTTACTATACACATATATAGACATGAACAAAATCAGTTATTTTTATAAAATAAACTGATACCTTGCATTATATTTTAATTTCCAACTTGGGCTTCTCTCCAAAGCAATTTACCAAAATTTTGTGTTTTATTTTATAGTTGTATAAAATTCCATGAAATGGATGTACTGAATATATATTTCAGGGGTTATTAGGAATTGAATCCAAGTGCATTCTATCTGTGAGCTATACCCCAGCTTTTTTATTTTTATTTTTCATTTTTTGAAATAGGGTCTCACTAAGTTGCTCAGGGTCTTGCTAAATTGTTGAGGCTGACCTCAAACCTGCAATCCTCCTGTCTCAGCCTCCCAAGTTCTGAAATTATAGGTGTGTGCCATTGCACCCAATTGCTGTACCAATATTGATTTAACATTTTTCTTATTGATAGGCATTTAGGTAGTTTTCACTTTTTCTTTATTTGTTTAGCATTTAGAAATATGATTGAGATAATCATCCTTGAATTTATTTTTAATGCTGATGCTTTTATATGTGAGTGACACATATTCTAAAGGAAGTAACTGTCAAAGATTAAATGGAAGCAGGGCGTGGTGGTACATGCCATAATCCGTATTTAGGAGGCTAAGACAGGAGGATCACAGGTCTGAGGACAACATCAGCAATGTAGTGAGACTCTCAGCAACTTAGCAGGACCCTGTTTCAAAACAAAAACATAAGAAGAGCTGGGGGGTCTTGCTCAGAGGTTGAATGACCCTGGGTTTAATCCTCAGTATCACACACACATAAAAAAAATGAAATATATCTTAAATTTTCTCATTGTCTTTTATTTTTTAATGTGCATTTATTGGTGCATTGGAGTCTCACATCACAATGAATATCTATTTGATGTTAACATACATGCACACAGCTTTTAGTGTCCCTCTTCCCTCCCCCCCACCCGTATGAAGTACTGAGAATGATGTTGGTATATTCTCACATGTACATATTGTTTATGATAGTAATTCCACTGATTCACTTCTTTATTGCCTTTCCCCTTCCCTTGTACCACTTCCCTTGCCCCGCTGAGGGATCTCCATTATCAACCAGAGTCCTTTGTGTGTCCCCACTACTCCCTAGGTTGCACATATTAA
>PVJS01049054.1:0-14805 GCA_004027185.1 Glis glis
GGGGGTGGAGCTCGGAGGTAGAATGCCCCTGGGTTCAATCCCCAGTACTGCAAAAAAACCCAAGAAACAACACACACACACACACACACACACACACACACACATACACACACACACCTGGGAGGGCAGCGTCTGTCTTTCTGATTGGTTTGCTCACCAGGATGGTGACTCTGTCCTCAGTGTCCTCTGACTACAAAGACTCTGCCGTGGAAGCGTGTCTGCTCCTGAGCGGCCAGCGAATCAGAATGAGCAAACATCTCCCTCCCTGACAAGACATCCGTGATTTTTGGGGGGAGGGTACTGGGGATTGAACCCAGAGGCATTCTACCTCCAAGCTTCACCCCCAGCCCGATTTTATTTCTTATTTGGAAACAGGGTCTCACTAGGTTGCTGAGAGCCTCACTAAGTTGCCGAGGCTGGCTTTGAACCTGTGATCCTCCTGTCTCAGTTTCCCAAGTACTGGGATTACAAGCGTGCGCCACCACGCCCGGCTCATTTGTGATCTTAAATGACCAGCTTCCAACCAGGACTCGGCAAGGTGACTCAGGGCGACTCCCTGTGGCCCAGGTCCACCATGTCCTCCCTCTTCCCTGCTGAAAATCTCGCGGGAAATACTTTGGCGATGGTTTCAGCCCAGCAAACTATGTGGTTTTTAAAGGGCATCTACCAAGTTCCCCATACAGATGCGCCTCGGCTTTAACAGGGTGGCACCCTGACAAATCCGTGATGAGCTGAAAATTGCCCAAGGCTCGAATGTATTGAATGCACGTAGCCTACAGAACAACCCAGCTGCGCTCTGTTTACCTTAAAAGTGCCCGGAACGCTCCCGCTAGCCCCCAGCTGGCAAAGTCATCGCGCACAAAGGCTGTTCTACAATGAAGTGCTGAGCATCTCGTGGAACTTATTGAACACTGCACTGCAAGCAAAAAGCAGAACAGTTGTCCGGTGCTTGAAGTACAGTTTCTACCAAATGCACATCGCTAAAGTCAAAAAAATCTCCTATGTTGAACCACTGTAAGCCGGAGACCATCCATGCTTATTTCCTTGGGTCTTTTGTTCTAGTGAATGTTCTAGATGAGTTGTTTTATTGTTTGGCGGAGGAAGAAGCAGTGATGTGTATGCATGCGACCTGCCTGTTTCCTCTTTGGAATTATCCGAAGAGTTTTAGCCATTTTCAAAGCTCATGGCTTATTTGGGACCACGGCTGAAAAATGGGTATTAGGGCAAACCAATTCTACTTTATTTTGGGGACAAGAGGAAGATACTAGCTTAGCACCGTGTTTGGCCCTCTTCTTAGGACTTACAGACACTCAAAAGCTTGCTGGACTCCCTTGAAGCACTGTGCTCAGAGCCACACAGAAGTAGCATCCTATCGTAGGATGTGTGTTTAAACGCCAAGAGTTTTGAATTTATGCTGCGTATAAATTGTATTTTCTTTGGCCACTATTTTCCAGGGAAAAGTTCAAACCCCAGAGGAACATTAACCAGTCCTCGAGTGAGTCTACAAGACAATAGAGAATCAAAGGGCCCTGGGCTCTTTGTGTTCCTCCCTCTCCGCTGATGAAAAACAGAAGTTCTGCCTGGAACAGAAGACGGCCTCAGAAGAGCAGCACGCACGGGCTGAGGGGCACGTGAGTGGGTTTGCAGGCGTGGTGGCGTCGGAACCCAGCACAGGTGAACACACCAGGTGTGCTATGCTCCTGGAGGTTACTCCATGCACCTGAGTCAGCGGGGCCAACAATGTCCCTATTACGCCTGAGCTTCTGGGAGTTGGGTTCAGTCTCCTGTAATCTAGAGTGGCCCCTGCTTAGTATGCATAGAGCCCAGTGTGCCAACGGGCACTCAGTAAGGGTTGTCGCCTGACCCTCGGACAGTCTAAAATGCATGGTCCCATGGGCCAGGGTCTGGTAGCCTTGGCTCATTGACATCAGGGCCAGATGCTTCCTTGCCCTCGGCTTTGTGGGGTGTTCAGCAGTGTCCCTGGTCTCTCCCTACTAGGTTCCCGTAGCCAACAGCACCCTATATACACACCAGTTAGGACACTCAATAGTGTGTTTGGTCATTGACAACTGGCCCCCAAGGGGGCAAATTGCTCCAGATGAGAACCTCTGACGTAAACACATGTACAATATCTCATTTCGAAGAGTTCACTGAACATCAACCATAAAAAGCACTATGTGGTGTCATCCCAGTACTTGGGAGGCTGAGACAGGATGATCATAAACTTGAGACCAGTCTCAGCAACTTAGCGAGACCCTATTTCAAAATAAAAAAGAGCTGGAGATGTAGCTCAGAGGTAGAATGCTTCTAGGTTCAATCCCGGGTACCAAAAAAGAAAAACTGACTATGAGGATTGGATAAAAAAACACCAAATATTAAGATGAAATAAAATAAAATGAAAAGATCAAGGTCTCAATCCTTGTGTTATGTATGGTTTAGAAGATGTTTGCCATTGTCACATGCGGATGTTGATGCCAATCCAAGCCACTGATCTTCCAGAAGCTTCTGGAAGATCATTTGGCCCTGCCCATCCCAGGCCTCCCGATACCGTTCACCTGCTGGTGGGCCTGGAGTCCTTTGAGTTCTCCCCGTCCTCTTCCTGTCTTGCTCGAATTTGCACCCTGTCTTCCTCCCGCAGTAGTGGAGGGGTTTTGAGTAAGTAGAAATTTGCTTATTATCTCAATCACACTTATTTATTTAGAATGTCAAATTCCTCTCGGGATGACAAATCTGCTCTCCGCCCAAGGTGCGGGGCTGGCTGTTTCTAATGAACCCGATCATTAATGGGGCGCTGTCACCGGGAAGCATGTGACCCTTCCTCTGCTCTGCGAGTGTGAACGTCTCTGCAGTGGCAAGGTGGCCACTTGGGGTCATGTTAGCCCGAGGGGAGCAGACCTCCTAGGCCCAACCTTCAGCACCTCTGTTTTAATTGGCTTTTGATGTGGGATGTAGCTCCCTAACTACAGCCCATCTCGTCTGTTGAATCTGGACAGCTTTGAACATTCATTACACCACAGAATTGGTCTCAGCTTGTTTCGGAATTATTGTTTCTCAGAGCTTATTTAGACAACCTCTGGCCTTCTTTCTGGTTTATGTAAGTATTTTCTCCTGAGACCCAGGCCCTGCTTCCCCAAGTGTCTGAGATGCTGGCTGACCGTGAAATCTTATTCATAACTCTATTGTGAAGCAGAATGAAGGCACGGAGTCTACCCAGCCCCGTCCAAGGCTCAGAGCAGCCCGGCGCCCACCCAACCTGTTCCCAGAAGCCTCCAGTGTTCCTTGAGAAAAGGGTCAGAGTTCTAGGCGTTTCTGGAGACGTCCCCTTGGTAAAGCAAATCTAAAAATCTTACAGAGGATGTTGCTCATTCTCAGTTTAGCTTTTACTTACATTACCCCTAATTATGTTTAGTTCTCTGAGATAAGTTTCCAATTATCTTGTCCACCACCTTCTTTCCATCCCAAACGCACAAGTTTCAGATAAAGGAGAGAGGGAGGAGCCTGGTGCAGTGGCACATGCCTGTCATCCCAGGACGTGGGAGGCTGATACAGGAGGATCACAGGTCTGAGGCCAGCCTCAGCAACTTAGTGAGGCCCTCAGCAACTTAGTGAGAATTTGTTTAAAAAAAAAAAAAAGGATGGAGGTATAGCTTGGAGATAGAATAGCCCTGGGTTCAATCCCCAGTACCAAAAGAGAGAGAGAGAGAGAGAGAGAGAGAGAGAGAGAGGGCGGGCAGTGGTCAATAGAAAATGACAGACAGTAAGAAGAGACAATGGCATATTCCTCAGTGACACATGAAAAGGTTGGCTTTAAATTAATTTAATTAGCCAATGAAGGGGAAAAAACCCAGCAAGACCAATTGCTCAATATGCCAGGTTTTAAAACCGATTTGATCAAATCAATGGTTGATCTGAGGTCCTGCCCGGATGAACCCATGTAAACATTTATTTTAAAACAGATTTTTCAAGGAAATCCAAGGGGCTGATATGGAATATTTGAGTCAAACAACAACAATGTGTAAATTGGGTAGAACCTTGTTTCCGGCAACCAACAACTCTCTGGAACAATTTACCATTTAATGTATCTGGACATCAAAAGAATCTCTTCATTAGAAATATTTTCCCAAAAAACTCATTAGAGAATATATTTCTTCTGAACAAAACCCAAACTGGAAAGGAAGCCTTCATGTCTCTACCTACTGGCATTTAAAATTAAAATTCGAGCCGGGCATGGTGGTGCATGCTTGTAATCCCAGTACTTGGAAGGCTGAGACCGGAGGATCCGGGTTCGCGGCCAGCCTCAGCTACTTAGTGAGGCCCTCTGCAACTTAGTGAGACCCTGTTTCAAATTAAAGAATAAAAACTAGGGCTGGGGGTATAGCTCGGAGGTAGAATGCCCCTGGGTTGAATCCCCAGTACTGCAAAAAAAAAAAATCCTCTCAAGAGAGAACAGCTTGGTTCTGTTCAGAGGACAGATAAGTTTAAAAAAATATAATTCAGGTGACTCCTCAAAAAAGAAAACCACTCCAAAGGGCATGAAATCTGCTAGAGGAATCTGGGTCCCAAATTGGCGTGGGCTCGTCCCTCCTTCTGAGGGCAAGGACCGGCTGGGTAGCGCCTTCTCCTCTCAGGGCAGAGGCTATGCCCCTTGAACACGCCTCTACTTTTCTGCTCATGGTCTACATCTCCAGCTTCTAGGGCCCAGGATTCTAAATAGCCCATTATGCACATTTTTTAAGAAACCCAAAAAGAAAAACTATGAAACCCGAGTTCGAAGAAGGTTTCTAACCTGGGTTTGTATTGCATTCTGGAAGGGGCCATTAGGAGTTGCTGTTCTTTGAAGTGCTAGGCTTTGATTACTCATTTCCAGCTCCTGGGACCCCGTATTCTGAGCCCAATATGTAGAGAGCCCAATATGTACAATTATAAAGCAACAGCTATGAAACCTAAGTTACTAGAAAATTCCTAACCCAGGTTTGTACGGAATCCCAGGCTTGATGCTTTTGTCAAACCAATAATGATTGACTTTTCCAGGTTCCCAGAGAAAGGGGAGTTTATTCTACAATACAATTGTGTATGTTAGATGGTGGGGACCGCAGCCCCCTCCCCCAGCTTCTCTGCTTCTTATGTGTAGGGAGCTGAAGCCAGAAATCCACTACTGGACCTTAATGGAAAGGGCTGGGCTTTATGCCCTCCTATAAGACTTCTAATTCTTTTTGCTTTTTTATTTTTTATAAAGAGCTGGACTTGGTGGCTCACTCCGGTAATCCCAGTACTCGTGAGGCTGAGACAAGGAGGATTGCAAGTTCAAAGCCAGCCTTGGCAACTTAGCAAGGCTCTTAGCAACTTAGAGAGACTCTGTTTCCAAATAGAAAATAAAATAGGGCTGGGGGTATAGCTTGGAGGTAGAATGCCTCTGGGTTCAATCCCCAGGATCACACACACACACACACACACACACACACACGCATGCACACACAGATTTGAAACATCAATTTCACTTGAAACTTCTCTTACCTGCAAATCTCCCACCTCTACCCTTCCTAAACTGCCTTCGGCAGGTGCAGCTGAGCCAGCTCATCACCAGACGGCACCCAGCAATCAGATTCCCCGCGCCTTGCTCCACATTGGGTCCGCTGGTAAGAGGAAGAAGGTGGGATTTCAGGGCTCCTGTCTGCTCCTAGGCCCAGCTTGACTTTCTCTTTCAAGAGTTGGTGGGAGGAAGATTTTGCGTGGGTCATGGCCAGCCAGCCATGCCTGGTGGGGGAGGGAAGAGAAGGAAGAGATATTTTCTCCATCGCTTTTTCAAAAAGTTCTCAGTCTAGGGCAATATATTACATGGATAGACACGTAAATGTACAATGTATAAAACTAATGGGTATATATGGGGAAAATTATTTAAAACATACATATCAGCATTAGAGTTGGAAAATAAACATTTCAGCACACACAAAAACAGCATACGGAATTTCCTTTTATTGCCCGCTTTGGACTAAAGTGATCTGAAGAGTCAACTTGCTTGGCCACTATCACCATTAGGAACATTTTTAGGGGTGCTTTCTTCCCCCTTTTAAAAAACTTGAGTCTTCAAAATTGTGGTAAAATCTACATAACCTGGAATTTACTATTTTAATCATTTGTAAGTGCACTGTTCGGTGGCATTAAGTAAATTCATGTTGTTATACACATTTCATCTTCCCAAATGGAAACTCTGTCTCCTTTAAACACCTTCTCCCCTTTCCTGTCCCCCCTCAGCACCTAGCACCCACCCACCATTCCACTTTCTTTTTTTTTTTTTTGTGGTACCGGGGATTGAACCCAGGGGCATTCTACCTCCGCGCTACACCCCCGGCCCTATTTTTTATACTTTATTTTGAAACCGGGTCTCACGAAGTTGTGAAGGGCCTCACTAAGTAGAGAGAGAAAGAGAGAGAGAGAGAGAGAGAGAGAGAGCTGAGGCTGGCCGCGAACCCGGATCCTCCGGTCTCCGCCTCCCAAAGTACTGGGATTACAAGCGTGCGCCACTCGCCCGGCTCCATTCCACTTTCTTGACTGCTCTAAGTACTTCCCGTGAGTGGACTCAAATTGCACGTGTCCCTTTCCGATTGGCTGATTTCACTCAGCATAAGATCTTCATGGTTCCTCCACGTTTTAGCTTCTTCCAGGATTTCCTCTGTGTTGACCGTCTACACTACATTTCATTCATCCATTTATCCATCGGTGGACAACGGGCTTGCTTCTCCCTTTCGGCTCTGGTGAATAATGCTATTATCCATATAGTGCATACTATGTGTTTGTGTCTCTATTTTCAGTGTTTTGGGATTTATTTATTTATTTATTTATTTTTGCAGTAATGGGGATTGAACCCAGGGGCATTCTACCTCCGAGCTACACCCCCAGCCCTATTTTTTATTCTTTATTTTGAAACAGGGTCTCATTCAGTTGCGGAGGGCCTCACTAAGTGGCTGAGGCTGGCCGCGAACCCGGATCCTCCTGTCTCAGCCTCCCAAGTACTGGGATAACAAGCGTGCGCCACCACGCCTGGCTGTGTTTGGGGGTTTTTAACCAGAGGTGGAATTAATAGCTCATGTGGTGATTGGATTTTTAGTTTTCCGAGGAGCTTGCATATTGCTTCCCATGGCAGGTACCAATTTACATTTCTACCTGCAGTGCATAAGGGTTCCAACTTTCCCATGTCCTCAGCAACACTTCTCTCCCTTCCCTTCCCTTCTCTTCCTTTCCTTTTCTTCCTTTCTCCTTCCTTCCTTCCTTCCTTCCTTCCTTCCTTCCTTCCTTCCTTCCTCCTTTCTTCCTTCCTTCTTTTCCATAAAGGGCATGAAATGATATCTCACTGTGTTCTAATTGGTATTTTTCTAATGCTTAGTGATACTGGGCATCTTTTAACGTGCTTCTTGGCCATTTGTCTATTTTGTTCTGAGGAAAGCCTATTCGAGTTCTTTGCCATTTTTGGATCAGCTTTGTTGTTGTTGAGTTTCAGGAACTCTTTACATATTCTGGATATGAACCCTTTATCAGCTAAGTGATTTGCAAGGACTTCCTCCCATTCGGTGGACTGCCTTTCCACTCTGTTGACATTGTCTTTGGATGCATACAAGCCTTTCATCTTGATGAAGATCAAGTTGTCTATGTTCGCTTTTGTTACCTTTGGCCTCGGCGCCATGTCCAACAATGCACTGCCAAGTCTGATGTTGCGAAGCTTTTCTTCTAAGGGTTTTATAATTTTAGCTTTCATGTCTAAGCCTGTGCTCCACTGTGGGTTGACTTTTGTACGTGTTGTTAGTAAAGGTGTCACTTCATTCTTTTACATGTGGAGACCCTGGTTTCCCAGCACAATTTGTTGAAAAGATGATCCCTAGCCGGGCGTGGTGGCGCATGTCTGTAATCCCAGTACTTGGGAGGTTGAGACCAGAGGATCACAGGTTCGCGGCCAGCCTCAGCTACTTAGGCCCTCTGCAACTTAGTGAGACCCTGTTTCAAAATAAAGAATAAAAAATAGGGCTGGGGGTGTAGCTGAGAGGTAGAATGCCCCTGGGTTCAATTCCCAGTACCACCAAAAAAAAAAAAAAAGAAAAGATCATCCCTTCCGCATGGGGTGGTCTTGACGCCCTTGTTGAGAATAATTTGCCCATCTGTGTGAGGATATACTTTGGGTTTGCCATTGGGAACTTTTGCTGTATTTATGCAGTCTTTGGCTTTACTGTGTTTTCAAGGGGTCTCTGTCAGCTCTGGGCCTGTCTCGTTGTTCCACTATTTTACAAACGTTTTAAGAATGGTGTCCCGATTTTCTCATTATCTGAAATCTTGGTGTTTACTAGTGGCTCTTTTTTATTTACTGGGATTAATCTGATCAATGTAGTCAGGCAGGCTGTATCGACCCATGTGACCTGTTAAGTAGGTTTACATTGATTCCTATTTGATACTTGCTGTCCTGGGCCTGTTATAGGCAGACTAGGAATACTGTCATCCCTTGGTACCTATGGGGGATTGGTTGCAGGACCTCCCCCACCCCCAAGAATACCCTAATCTGTGGATGCTCAAATCCCTTATATAAAATGGCATAGTATTTGCATATAACCTACGCAGTCCTCCTGTACACTCTAAATCATCTCTAGATGACTTATACAGCCTCCCTTTTTGTGGTCTAGAAATTGACACCAGGGGCATTCTACCTCTGAACTATGCCCCTAGCCCTTTTTATTATTTTTTATTTTTGGACAGGGTCTTGCTAGGTTGCTGAGAATCTTGCTATGTTGCTGAGGCTATCCTCCAACCTGCAATCCTCCTGTCTCAGCCTCCCAAGTACTGGGATTATAGGCAGGTACCACCATGCCTGGCTCTAAATGACTTGTAGTAACTACTACAATGTAAATGCTATGTAACTAGTTGTTAAACTGTATTGATTAGGGAATAATGACAAGAAAATCATCTGTCCCTGTTAAGTACAGATGCAGTTCTTTTCCCCAATATTTTCCATCTGTGGTTGGTTGAATCCATGGGTGTGAAAACCATGAATACAGAGGGCCGACTGTTTCACAGCGATTCTGTACTTCCATCTCCTCCTCTAGCCAGTGGGCAGCTCGGAAGTACCCTGTCTATCGCTCACTCCCTGACACGTGCTGCGCCAACAGAGGGGCCAAGAGTGATGGCCACTGGGATACTGGGCGTGGCCACTGGTGTCAGGATGTGTGCCCCCATTACCTGGGGAGCAGTGACCCTGTGTGGTTGAACCACCACTGAATTCTTTCAGTCCCATTTTCTGGATCTTCATCCTCTTTCCAGCTTTAAACTTTCGACCAGCTCAGGCCTCAGCCTCCAGCTGTCTTCTCGTCCCACATCCAGGCCAGGGGACTTATCCTGAGGCTGGTATGCAATCTGTCTCTAACAGCTTCCGAATTCAAGTCTCCAGACCCAATCTCTCCCTTGCTACACTGTGGTGAAGTCCTGGAGCCTTTCTGAGGCTGTTTCCTCTTCTGTAAAATAGGGATAAAGTGCCCTTCCTTGCTGCTGTGCACTGTAGATACTGGGTGTCATGACCAGCACCCAGGCAGTGCTAAGCGTTATCTCAGTTTACCTTGTCAAGGTTCAGTTGAGGAAGCCCCTCAAGACAACCTCTATCATCAGGCATTTATTTATTTATTTATTAGCCCTTTCTTTTTTAAAGATATACTTTTATTGGTGCATTGTAGTCTCACATCATAATGTAGTTCAGAGGGATAGGGACAGACATGCACACAGTAGTTGGTGAGCTTCCCAATTATCAGGCATTTCTTAATAAAAAAGAAATTGGGGAAATAATTAGAGCAAGAATTACAATATGGCAATCCCAACATCTCTTATTTGTTTGTTTGTTTGGTACTGGGGATTGAACCCAGGGGCATTCTACCTCTGAGCTACCCCTCCCCAGCCCTTTATATTTTTTAAAATTTGCTTTGAAATAGGGCCTCACTAAGTTGCAGAGGCTGGCCCTGAACCTGCGATCCTCCTGTCTCAGCCTCCCAAGTACTGGGATTATAGGGGTGCGCCACCACACACGGCTGTTTCTTGGTTCTTCTTTTCATCTGTGAGCAGGACAGTCAGCTCAAAGTCATCCCCAGTCTCCTCCAAGTGTGAGATATGCGTACCACTCGTACTTACCCACATTAATCCGTTTTCCCAAAGCGTTTCATTTGTTTCTTCCTTTCATCGTCAATCAGTTCAGAGCAGCGGCATCAATACATGCTAAGATGATTTCAAATCACAAACAACTGTGGTAGTCAGAGACAGATAGCCTGGTGTGAGGGTAAAAGGGTCACGTGGTCATCTGGTGGGCCTGCTGAGGGGCCAGGGTGGCCCAGCATGGAATAGCGTCTCTGGGTAGTGGGTGCAAGGAAGGGTACGGAGGACTGCAGGAGGTGGAGGAGGGCCTGTTCAGCATGCAGGGTTATGGGGTCAGACCCCCAAATAATTTTTTTCCTTTTTATCCCCCAAATTCTTCTATGAGAATTGCACTCTGATTTTGAAGTTGAGAAGAAGGTTGGAGCAAAAGAGCACTGGGGAAAGGCAATTGGTTGGAGCCAAAAAGCACTGGTGGCACTGGGGGAAGGCCTCTGTGACCTCTGACCCTGATCACACAGTGCCTACTCTAATTTCAGCATCTGGAAGGGTGTGGAGAATTCCTTTCCTTCAACACAGAATGTACGTTGCAAAACACGGCCACAGCGCTCCCTCTTCCCACATTTCCGCCCCAAATCCTAGAAGGCATTTGATACCTTTCCAACACTCTTCTCTGCCTCCCAAGTTCATCGCAAAATCCAGCTGGCTCTGCCCCTAGATAGTTTCTCAATCAGATTTGACCACCATCCTTTATTCCTACCACAACCAGCCCCAATAAAGCCACCACCAGCTCCTGTGTGGTCTACACAGCACCCCAAGTAACTTCCAGCTCCTATTCTTGATCAGTATTGTCCATTCTCTACATGCACCCAGATGACAGAGAAGGCAGGGCCAAGAGGCACAGAGGGCGGAGCTGAAGTCAGGTATGGAGCTTAGGGAGGAGCTGAGAGCCACAGAGGGCGGGGCTGAGAGGCAGAGGGTGGAGCTTAGGGAGGGGCTGAGAGCCACAGACCCAGAGGGTGGAGCTCAAAACCACAGAGGATTATTTGCAGAACTTGAAACCTAATGGAATTTGCTGCTGGATTTCTAACTTGGTTGGGGTCAGTGTGTGATGATGTGTAGTTAGAGCTTGTTAGCCAGAGTAACTTGTTAGCTAGTGTGACTCCATATTGTTTCCCAGCATGACCCCAAACCTGGCCCTAAAACAGGGAAGTTGGCCTTGGAAAAATCAAACCAGGATGTTGGCAGGGTAATGGGTAACAACATTGTATGTTCGTTATGCTTGGCTTACTCAAATGCTAAAAAGAACTGTTGGGGGCTTCCCACCCCTGCTATGGAAACCTGCGATGGAAACCTGCTGCGAGAACCTATACATCTCACCCCCTTATAGATTGTGGCTTTGTAGTTTTGCTCTATAAAAGAAGCCCTAAAAACTGTCAAGCAGCTGCACTTGGGTCTTATGCTCTGTGCAGTCCTGGTTGGCCGGTAAATAAAGGCTCTCAATTAACACCTTTGTTGGTCTGATTGGTCTCAATTGGGACGCTACCTCACAACAAGTGTCTTCTTTATTTATTACAATCTCTCTCTTTTGGAATGGTGCTGTCTATCCTGTGCCTGTCCTACCATTGTATTCTAGAAGCAGAAAACCTGTTTTCTAGGTTCACAGGTCCACAGCTGGAGAGAAACGTTACCCAGGAAGGATCATAATCAGTGTCTCACTCATACCTGATTTCCTTGATGAGATTCAAGGTTTTTGAGTGAGTAGAATTTAGATGAGATTTTGGACCTAGAAGTTGATGCCATAATGGGTTGAGATTTCGGGGAATGCTGGGATGGGGTGAATGTGTTTTGCATGTGGGATGAACATGAATTTTGGGGAGCCAGAGGTAGATTGTAGTCTATTGAATGGTGGTTCCCCAAAAGATATGTCCACCTAGAACTTATAAATATGACCTTATTTTAAAAAAACAGGATCTTTGCAGATGTAATTAAGTAAAGAGATGAAATCATTCTGGATTAGAATGTGTCCTAAATCCAATGACAAATGTTCTTACAAGAAAAAGAAAGAGAAAGGACAGGGGGAAGAAGGCCATGAAGTTGGGACCAAGCAGACGCCGCCCCAACCCTGGGCCCACCAGAGGCTGGAGGAGCGCCCAGCCCGGCTTCTCCCCTAGAACTTTTGGTACAAGTGTGCCTCTGCTGAAACCTTGATTTTTGGATTTTTAACTGTGAGAGAGTAAGTTTCTGTTTTAAAGCACCAGATTTGTGGTAATTTGTTATAGCAGCCAGAATACTAACACACTTACTTCCTGACCTTTCTTCTGTCTGTCAGATGCTCGGGCAGGACTCACCAGGAGGGTGTGGCTGCAAGATGCTCTCAAAGGCCCAGGGCTAATCTAAGGGAAAGTGAGTCCAGCCCCTCCCTGAGAAGCAGGCAGGAGTCCTCCGCATTGGGACTTGCTTACCTCTCTCCACCTGGAGCTGACTCAACACAGGCACCATCTGCACCGGAAACACGCAGGTGGGCTTAACAGGACCCTAAAACAATGCTACCTAATATTGTATGGGATCCCCCAGTCACCACTGCCCCCAATTTCATTTGCTCAGAAGCAAGGCAGACCACCCAGAGGGCAGCTCTAAGCCCCAGGAGCTGAGGGGGACAGCTAAAATCTTCTGGCTTGGAGGTCCGAGGGCCTCCCAACCTCCCAGCTAGCCTAGGGTCTCCAGGAGATAGGAAGCGGATGAGTCACCATGTTAGACAATTTAAAAACATGCCCACGCCCTTCATAAACAGCTGTGGTATTTGCTGGTCTGGTTCTGGTAGGACTCCGCCCCTGCCAGGGTCTTGGTACTTGGTCTTTCCTTTGCCTCCTGGCTTACGTTTGCAGACGTCAACTCAGCTAAGCTCGGCCATCTCACCTGATGAGCTGACGCTGGGTGCCAGCACCTGCCGGGTACACGAAGGTGACAGTGGCATACACCTGGCACTGTAGGCACTGCCCTCCCATCAGAGGGGACATTTCATGGCAAAGGTGTGTGGCCACGGAGAAGAGTGTGAGATAGTGACAGGATGCTGGACTGGGTGTCAGAGACACCTCGATTCTGGCCCTAGCATCTCATCTCTTTAGCTTTGTGACCTAATTCCAGGTAAGTGATTTTTCTGTACCTCGGTCCCCTGAACAGTGAAAAAGGTACTTAAGAGTCCCTACTCCGCGGCAGACACAAAGGTGACATGGGATGAGGCATGGGGGAGCTTAGCGTGATGGCGGGCTGTGACTCCTGGATGACTTTGCAGACACTCACCTGCTAGGGAAAGCGAACGCCTCCCTCCTGTGCTGGCGTCGCCCGGTGTCGCTGAGGCAGGAAGCTGCTCCTCAGCTGTCTGCTGGGAGCCAAAGTCGAATTCTTCGAGGTCTTTTGAGGGGGATTGCCTTCCAGGGCTGCAGATGGACATGACCCATCAAAGTTTTTAACATTATAAATAATTCTTAGACAGAGAGAGAGAGAGGAGAGAGAGAGAATTGCAAACTGGGCTGCTTTTGACCCAGGATGGCTGGTAGTGCCTGACCTCAGCTCCTGCTGCTCTGAGGTCAACAGGTCAGCAGGGAGCTCTCCCTGGGGGATTGAGTTCTCCGGGTGATGGAACAGGTGCAGCTACAGCACATCATTGGGGCGTCTCACCTGTGAGCCGCGCCCAGCCAGCCCTTTGGAACCAGCACAGGGTAGGCCTGTGCGCCACACCCTCCCCAGTGAGTCCTGCCTGGCCTTCTCCCAGAGGGACACTAGGTGGAGAGGCTGAGAGCAGCCTGGAAGCTGCCCCACTGGGAAGCCAGGTGCCTGGAGCTGCTCTCCTATTGGCTGGCCAGACCTGCTCATTCGCATAGCAAGATGTTCCCGCTTCTTGGTTCTCTCCATCTTTCAGCTCCTGGGGCACCTCAAGGCTGCCTTACCCTGTTCTAACACACACCTTGGGCGTGGCCTTTCAGCCATTGCGGTCGTCATTTTGCTTGGCAAGACTAATGTTGCCTTTCTGCTAAAGTATACGCTTTTAGAAGGCAGGGGTAATATCGGTTAGCACACTGACTAATCACCGAGCAGGGACTCTGAAGCGTTTGTGGATAAACAAACACCGAGTGCCTGCCACTCAACCAGCCAGGCAGGGGCTGTGGGTCTCCAAATATTAGCATCATTATCATCAGTATTGTAGCAAAAAGAATGGCAGCTGATGTTTGTGGCGCTGTTTTGATGTGCACGGCATTGTGTACGTGTCATTTCACTTAAAACCCTTCTAACAAGGCTGTGGACCAGCCAGGTACCATTACTGTGACCGTTTTCCCAGGAGGAAACAGGCTTGGAGAGCTAAACCATGTGCTCCCAGCCCATCCCCGGAGCCACATCTGAACCCTAGCTGAACCCAATGCGGGAGCGCGGCGCATGACAGTGCATGGGGCAGGCATGCGGGAGCGCGGCGCATGACAGTGCATGGGGCAGGCATGCGGGAGCGCGGCGCATGACAGTGCATGGGGCAGGCATGCGGGAGCGCGGCGCATGACAGTGCATGGGGCAGGCATGCGGGAGCGCGGCGCATGACAGTGCATGGGGCAGGCATGCGGGGGCGCCGTGCATGACAGTGCATGGGGCAGGCATGCGGGAGCGCCGTGCATGACAGTGCATGGGGCAGGCATGCGGGAGCGC
>PVJS01049055.1:0-14805 GCA_004027185.1 Glis glis
CAGGGACGAAGGGCGGACTCCGGGGCTGGGGGGAGGCCGCTGCCGCCATCGCACCAGGCCCTCCTCCCCGCCCGTCCCAGATCTCACCATTTCCTGCTTCCGGGTCCCCGGATCCTGCACAGGGCTCCGCGCGTCAGTGGCTGTCACTGTGCAAAGGAGTCTGAAGCATTTAGCAATTTTCACAGAAGCAGAGACTGGGGCCTAAACGCAGCCGACTAAGGGTGAAGATCTCGCGAGAAGCATTGGGGACCCGCCCCCTGCCGCCGTCACACCTCATTGGATCCTTTGATCCTGGAATGAAGCCTGTGATTGGATAGTGATCCAGGGCCCGCCCCTGGGAACTAAGAGAACAGGAAGTGATCCGCAGTGGACCCAGAGGAGGCAAAGGAGAGATTCCAGCCGCACCAGTCCTGCTTTCTTTCCTAGGCCCAGACCTGACCCAGACTGTGGGATCTTTGCATCTAAGCAGGGGCAGCTCCGGGCTTTCCAGACCAGCACCTGCTTCTTTTTGCACTTAGTGGGCTCTTCCTGCTTCTTCCTCCTGGAAATGGGGCCATGAATGTGCTCAGTGTCCCTTGGAGACAACCCTTGAGGGCAGACTGACTAGGAACATGGATCCCCACTGCAATGGAGCCCTGCTGGAATGGAGCTTGCCTGAGCCCCAGGACATGATTCTCACACAAAGGATGTAACTCTGGGAGCTCACCATGCCCTGCCGTTCCCTCCTCCCAGTATTGAAACTCTCCATCCTTCAACACCTAAAATTTCAGTAAATTCTCAATTAGAGTTAGCTTAAAGGTCTGATTCTAAAGAAAATGACAAATTCATACACCATTTCTCCAGGAGACTACATAAAGGAAAATTCCTCTAAGACTGACTATGACAGATTTTCTTGATGTGTACAAATGATAGAAGGACCACAGATGAGACATGGAAGTTCCACACATACTGTGACCTAATATTGTGCCTATGAAACCCGTCTCTGCTGATGTTCTTGGGTTGTATCTCTTGTCATAAACAGGCAATAGTAATCAACGTGTTTATCTGAGTCCTGTGAGTCATTTTAACAAATGATGGAATGTGACAGGAGGGAAGACTGGAGGGCAAGATCGTGGCATCTTGACATTGTCCCCAAGTTGGGCAGAAATGAGGGTACCCTGGGGTCCCAAATGCTGTGACTGGCATCTGATGTGAAGGCCATATTGAGGGACTAATCCCTAAAACTTGTGGAGGAAGACACCAGCTCCAGGAGTGTCAGAATTCCATGGAGCTGTTCGACACCTGCTTGCTGTCTGGAGAGGTGGAGAACTATTGTAGGTATGGAAAGAGCCCACACATTTGCTATCAGAAGTATGGTGGGCGAGCTGTGTGTGGTGGTGAATGCCTGTAACCCCAGTACAGGGAGGCTGTGACACTGAGCTCTGCAGATTCCTGAGCTTCCCTTAACACAACTTTGACCATTGTCACATGAAAACAGCTAGCTTTCCAATGGGAATCATGAGAAGCAAAGGCAGAGATAACCTTTGTTCTTAATCATTTCTGACTCTTAGCGCGTAGAGTATGTCTGTATCAAATAAACATGAGACCAGGTGTGTTGGTGCTTGCTTGTATTCCCAGTACTTGGGAAGCTGAGACAGGAGAATTGCAGGCTCAACGTCAGCCTCAGAAACTTACCCAGGGCCTCAGCAACTTCGTGAGCCCCTGCTTCAAATTAAAAATAAAAATGGTTTTGTGGGCATAGCCCAAGGGTAGAATGCTCCTGGGTTCATTCCCTGGTAACACACACATGCATACAGAAGAACACACATGGTGTAAAAGTGAATGTGCACAAAAGAAAATGTCTTCGATTTTCAGTCTGGTCTCATATGGTGGCAGCCATATGCACTGTGATACTTTGTGATGATGCTGGGTGGCAGCAGTGACCTGCAGCACAGCTGCCCCTCTTTAGGAGCACAAAAACTGATACTATACCTTGTAGTGCAGTCAATGAATTACATGACATATCGCATACTGTATGATAGAACATAGGATGACATAAGCGATCTGAACATGTTCAAGTTACAGGAGGCACACCTCTGATGTTCAGAAGGCCAGGTGTATCAAACGCATTATTGACTTAAAATTCTTTCATCTTCCCATGAGTTTGTAGTGAAAGATCATCTACAGTTATAGAGAACTGTGTCCCTTGTATTTGAATGAAAGATGCACCTGTCCACCTCCTCTCTTTTTCCTTCCTGTGCTGGTTTCCTTTCTTCCTCCTGCCCTACCACCTTTAGTACTGGGTACCTGTGTGTGTGCATTAGAGTTCTGTCACTGGATAGGGTCCAAGTAGGTCTCCCAGAAGAGAGATGGGGACTTCAACTCAGCCCCAGTGGGGATTTGGTTTTTTATTTCTGGTACTAAGGATTGAACCCAAGGACACTCTGCATATGATCTACACACCCAGCCCTTTTTGGTTTATATTTTGAAACAGGGTATCCCTAAGTTGCGGAGGCTCTTACTAAGTCAGTGAGACTGACCTCCAACCTGCAAACCTCCTGAGCAGCCTCCACGTCCTGGGATGACAAGCACGTGCCATTGCACTTAGTCTTTAAAGGAATCCTTTATCCTGTTCCAAATAGTAGAGAGCAAACTGCTACCTACTTTTTATACTTCAGTTTGGCTATACCACACAGTGATTGGTGAAGAATAACAACAAGAAGCTTTAGTGTTATTATTTTTAGTAACTCAGACCAAGTGCTGGATATTCACTGTGCCACAGAGGGAGGTACAGAGAGACCCCGTGATCTTTTCTTGCTTAGGGGTGGGCACAGCAAGGGGGGCAATTTCAACACCAATTCTAAGAGGCTTAGAAGAAGGAAGAGGACAGAGTACATGTGGACTGTGCATGTGTGGGCTTGCAGTGGATTTAAGATCAAAGAAGCGACAGTTGAGAACAATAGTTAGTTGGAAGATTTAGGAAAATCTGTGGCTATAACTTCCCCATGAAATGTCTTATCCATTGATATTTATTTTTATATTTATTTGTTTATTATTTACTTATTTACTCATTCATTTTGTGATTATGTGGATTAGACCCAGGACATTTTGCCTTTGAGCCCCCCACCCCCTTTTAATTTTTTTTATTTCGAAACAGGGTCTTCTTCAGTTGCTGAGGGTCTTGCTAACTTGCAGATATTGGCCTCCAAATTGTAATCCTCCTATCTCAGCCTCCCACCTGCTGGGTTTACAGTATGCATGACCATACCCAGCTTCATTGGCAATTTATAAGGGGTTTCATTGCACTGGTGAATTGCTACAATCCCAGTACTGTTTAGAAATAAAAACAAAATAGGTCTGGGGATATAACTCAGAGATAAAATGGCCCTTGGTTCAATTCCCAGTACCACAATAAATAAATGAATGAATAAATAAATAAATTTGTGCAAATGGAAGGATAAGATTTGTGTGTGTGTGTGTGCATGTGGTACTGGGGATAGTGCCCAGGGGTATTCTAACTCTGAGTTATACCCTCAGCCCTATTTTATTTTTATTTCTAAACAGGGTCTCAGTAGGTTGATGAGAGTCTCACTACTTGCTGAGGCTGTCCTCAAACCTAAGATCCTCCTGTCTCAGCCAACCCAGTACTGAGATTAAAATCATGCACCACCATGCCTGGCTCTGAAGGATATATTTTGAGCAAATTAAAACAGATGCCTTGGGGGGCACAGCAGTCACATATGATGACAAAGACATAAAACAGGTATGAGTCAAACAGGGTGCTGAGGTTGGGCAGACCAAGGATGATATGTCATCCACTGAGGAGTTCCAATTCTGCTGTTGAAGTCTGACAAAACTGTGAATATACATTTACGCATGCATATGGATGTAGCATTGACTAATTCAAGTTGCTGTTTATTGGACAGGCTTCCCAATGCTTACTGTGGGATGGTCAATATCTGAAACCTGTTTCCCACACTGCTTGCAGGAAGGCTCCTTGAATCTTTCAGAGCCAAGGTCAGCTCAGTACTAATAAGACTCAGAATCATGCCCCATAACCAAGTATGGTGGTGCACGCCAAAAACCCAGAGTTTGGAAGGCTGAGATAGTAAGAAGGCAGGCTTGAAGCTCAAAGGCAGAAAGCCCCTGAGATCAATTCCTTTGTGGATTTAATCAAGATGCGTACCTAGGGATCATCCTGGATTAGGGTGGCTTTAACTTCAATGAGTGGTGTCCCCATCAGCAAGGGGGAGGACAGATGGAGAAAAGAAGACCCCATGAAGATCAAGCCAGAGGTTGGAGAGAGACAGCCACTAGAAGGAGGTGAAGAAGGATTCTCCCACCTCTGGGTCTTCAGCAGCAGTGTGGCTCTGCGGATGTCTTTTTTTCAGACTTGTAGACTCCAGGGATACTCGAGAGAAAATTTCTGGGTGTTTGTTTGGTTGGTTGGGTTTTTTTTGGGGGGGGGCACTAGAATTGAATCCCGGAGCATTCTACAGAGTTATATTCCCCAGCCCTAATTTATGATTTATTTTGAAACAGGGTCTCTCTCAGTTGTCAAAGGTCTCATTATGATGTTAAGGTTGGCTTTGAACAATGTCTTGCCTCCCAGGTACTGGGATTACAGGTGTGTGCCACCATGACCAGCTCAGTTTCTGTGGTTTTATATCACCAGTTTGTGGTAATTTGCAATGGCAACCACAGGGATCTAAAGTAGGCACACACTACAGCACACAGAGCAGACAGAAGCAACCTTGAGTAATGCATAAACTTGAGCTTGCATGATGACACTCTCATCCTTCAACCTTGGAAACACCCTCCTTCATCAGTACATGAGGATCCAGAGGATCTGGGTTCGTGGCCAGCCTCAGCTACTTAGTGAGGCCCTCCACAATAGTGATACCCTCTTTCAAAATAAAGAATAGAAAAATAGTGCTGGGAGTGTATCTTGGAGGTAGAATGCCCCTGGGCTCAATCCCCAGTACTGCAAAAAAAAAAAAAATGTAGCAACTTACATGGTAATTAGAACAAAGAGGTTTTATTCTGTTAATAAAAAAGTAACTTCATGGAGATAATTCAGAGGAAGAGAAACAAGAAAAATTCCACAGAATCATCTTTTTTTTTATGTTGAGGCTGGCTGCAAACCTGAGATCCAAATCTCAGCCTCCTAAGTACTGGGATTACAAGCATGCACCACCATTCCTAGTTCAGAACTCTCTTGTACTCATCCCGCCACCCCTGAGTAAAAGTGGAGACCTCCTGTGTGTTAAGCCTGCAGCCGCTGACCAATTCCAAATATCTCTGCCACCCCCAGTGCCTCACTGCCGGTATGCATCTCCCCAGACTTGGCATAGTCTGCAGGATCCAGAAATCGGCAGTATGAAGCCTTCAGCCCGGGAGTTACAGGTGGAGGGCTGGCCGGCATCCAGTGAGTGGCACTCAGCAGCTAGGCTTTTGGTGGCATGGGCATCCCTATGGGCATTGCCTGAAGTAGATGGGAGTCCCATGAAGTTTGAAAAGGACCTGTTTGCTAGGAGAGGCCAGTGGCTGTGGATGGGGGGGGTGTTTTTACTACCCTCTGCATTGAAGTGTATTTTGCACCCTAAAAAAGTCACCCTCCCTGCTGAGCTCCAAGAGGAGTTGAAAGCACAGGAGCTGTGCAGGCATTAAAAGAAACCAGATGCTTCCTAGAGGAGGAGGTATATGGAGCAAAAGCAGCCTCTTCACTCCAGATAAAAGAAGGAAGGGGATGAAGAGAAAGAGGAGGAAAAAGAGGACACGGAGGAAATGGAGCAGGAGGAGGAGGAGGAGGAGGAGGAGGAGGAGGAGCAGGAGGAGGAGGAGAAGGACAGCCCTACCCTGCCTGCAATGTCAGTGGCCAAGCAATAGTTGAAATCCCAGCAGCCCCAGGCTCAGGAGGGGACCCACTATGGAGAATGCTCTTACAGATGGACAACAGTTAGTTATGTTCTGTGGGCAGATTTAATAGTATAATTGGTTCATCCTAATAGACAAAACCTATGATCCCAGTGGTCTCTGGCACAACAGGACACACACCAGGAAGAAGCATCTTTTGGTACGATCAGTGAAGGATATATTTCATTCTAACATTTTGGCAATGGAAGCATGAAAAGTACACTTTTCATGAAAGAATGAAGACTTTGAGTTGTAAGAATGTGATACTAATGACTAAATGTAAAAGGAAAAATGTGGCAAACTCATATGTTACTCTATGATTATGACTGGATATTTGCATCTTTTTTTTCCCTGGCATTACTGGGAGTTGAACCCAGGGGTGCTCTACCTCGGAGCTATATTGCCAGCCCTATTTTATTTTTTATTTTGAAATAGGGTCTCAATAAGTTGCTGAGAGACTTGCTAAGTTTCTGAGGCTGCCCTCAAACCTGCAATACTCCTGTCTCCCAAGTACTGTGTGTAGACACAGTACTCGGCTTGCAGATCTCTTCTCAGCCAATTAAAAAAGATATTTGCAGTGCTGCTGGGGTGGTGGGAGCAGCCCGCGGGTGGGTGCATGGCAGCCGGGCCTAGGAGGCCATGAGGACGGCCTGCACCACGGGGTCAGTCTTCCTGACGCCAAAGGCCACTAGGGCCAGCCAGGAGGAGGTTGAGGGCTCCCATGGGCCAAGCCTGGGGCTCTTGATGGTGGTGGGCTACTCTTCCCAACAGAGAGGGCCGCTGTGGAGGCGAGGCAAGGAAGCAGATTGTTAGGGCCTGGAGGTAGTAGCCCCGGAGCCTGGGGACAGATGCCATTCTACAGATGCCTCCGGAGCTTGTAGTCAGGACATAATTCCTCTATCAATTTCCACTTGCATTTCTAGTTTGTTAGTGATATTTGTGAGAACACTTTTAACTGCTTCAGCTGTATGGATACTGTGCACCAAAAAAACAGTTGCTACAGCAGCTGTAGCAAGAATGACAACTGCTGACACAGTAAAAGCTATAAGAGTAGCAAGAGACCATTTAGGTCTAAATCATTTTAAAGATTCAAAGAGAATGTGTAAACTCTGCCTTTCAGCCCGAGTGTGATTGAGCTGAACAGGGAGCCAAATTGCAACTCTTCTCTTCAGCACTTTGATATGTCAAGCAATCTAAAAACCAATAAGGAAGGGGAAAAGCAGTTATACACATAAGACATTTCAATAACTGGGGGTTCATTTGCCCATAATAATACTCATGGATGAGTAATTCAAATTATACTTGTATTGCTAACATTAGGACAGTGATAAAGAGTAATTTCCAGAAGAATTACTAGAAAACTCATGAGAAAGCTTTTCTTCAAAAAAAAAAAAAAGTAAGACTCAACCTCCACCATTGTGGATTCGGGGGAGTTATAGTACTTTTGAGTCCTTCAGTGATGGTCTGTGTTCACTCCAAGTAATAGATAGGGGATGGGTCAGTTCATAGAATTGAAGACTAATATACATGAACACTAATATAAATTAAAGACAGATATATATAGACTAATATAGATGGATGACTAATATAAATAGAATTGAATTGGCTGTGCATGCTTATAATCCCAGTACTTGGGAGGCTCAGACAGGAATATAGCAGGTTCACAGCCAGCCTCAGTTACTTAGTGAATCCCTCCGCATATTAGTGAGATGCTATTTCAAAAATGAAGACTAGAATTGGGGGTGGTAATGCACGATTATAATCCCAGTACTAGGCAGGCTGAGAGAGGAGGATCGCAGGTACGAGGACAGCCTCAGCAAGTAGTGAGACTCATCAATCTAGCGAGACCCTGTTTCCAAATAAGAAATAAAATCAGTTGCGGGGTGTAGCTTGAAGGTAGAATGCCTCTGGGTTCAATTCCCAGTACCACATAAATAAAATAAAATAAAGAATAAAAAATATGGCTTGGTGTGTGGCTTGGAGGTAGATTGCCTCTGGGTTCAATCACCAGTACCCCCCCAAAAAAAGAATTGAATCGAATTGAAGAGTAATATAGACAGATGCTGATTTGGGTTAAACTTGTGCAGTTTTCAAACCTTCATTAACATATCTGGTCATTAGGGGACAGTTTGCAATTGGGACAGTGCAAAGAACAAGTGTCAGCCCCTTTCTGGTAGGAGTCTAGTGGAAAGCACTGCTATAGGTATAGAAGACTTTGCTCTTTGTGGTTTTCCTGTTGCTTTAGCTCAGAGAAGAGAAAATCTTTTTGCAGGTTGCTTCAGGCTGCCTCCTACAGACTCTTCAGTGTCTGATCTCCAATGGCATCAGAGAAGGCCCTGGACCTCCTCAACCATCGGCATCAGACTGGGAATGCATGATTTTTCTATCTGTGTGACTGTATGTGTGTGTTTCTACCAGGGATGGCACCCAGGGGTGTTGGTGGGGACAGTAAAAACATGGTGTTAGTTAGGACTCCCTTCATCCCTCTGGTGTGGGCTCCTGCTGTATGAAAAACAAGTAAGATTGTTCTTGGACAATATGATCTTCTGGAACCCTGGGCCCTGGCCAGCTGACGCTTTTGTTATAATTTGCCATGTAACCTGGACTGAGACTGTTTAGTGCACAGAAGTCTCATCCAGAAATCTTCTTGGTGTGTGTGTGGTACTGGTATTGAACCCAGGGGCATTCTATCTCTGAGCTATACTTCCAGCCCTATTTTCTATTCTTTATTTTGAAACAGGGTCTCAGTAAGTTGCGGAGGGCATCACTAAGTAGCTGAGGCTGGCTGTTAACTTGTGATTCCCATTTCAGGCTCCCAAATACTGGGATTACAAGCATGTGCCATCATGCCCAGTTCAGAACTCTCTTGTACTTAGCCTGCTACTGCTGAGTACAAGTAAAAGCCTCCTGTGTGTTAAGCCTGTGGCTGCTGAACAATACCATGGGAATCCCATGTAGTTTCAAAAGGCTCTATTGGGAAAGGCCAGTGGCTGTGGTTGGGGGATGGGTTTCTTACTACTCTCTGCATTGAAGCAGATTTTGCACCCCAAAAACCCACCCTCCCAGCTGAGCTACAAGAGGAGTTGAAACCAAAAAAAGGAGCTGTGCAGGCATTAAGAGACCGGACCCTTGCTGGAGGACGAAGTGCACAGGGCACAAGCGGTGTATTCACACCAGACAGGAGAAAGAAGGGCATTAGGAAAAAGAGGAAGAAAACAAGGAGCAGGAGGAGGAGAAGATGGAGGAGGAGGAGGAATAGAAGAAGGAGGAGGACAGCCCTACCCTGCATGCAATGTCAGTGATCAAGGAAAAGTTGAAATCCCAGCAGCCCCAGGCTCAGGAGCAAAACGCACTATGGAGAATGCTCTTACTGATGTACTACAGTTAGATATGGTGTGTGGGCAACTTTAATATTATAATTGATTCATTTTAATGAAGAGAAGCTATGATCCTGGTGGTCTCTGGCACAAGAGATCACACACCAGGAAGAAGCATCTGTTGGTACGATGAGTGAAGGACAAATTTCTTTTTTTTTTTTTTTTTTTTTGCTGTACTGGGGATTGATCCCAGGGGCACTTTACCTCCAAGCTACATCCCCAGCTCTATTTTTATTCTTTATTTGAAACAGTTTCTCAATAATGCAGAGGGCCTCACAATTAGCTCAGGCTGGCTGCAAACCCAGATCCTCCAGTCTCTATCTCCCAAGTACTGGGATTACAAGGATGTGCCACCACATCTGGCTGATAAATTTCAATCAAATGTTTCTGAGGCTGCCCTCAAACCTGCAATACTCCTGTCCCCCAAGTACTGTGCGTAGAAACAGTACTTGGCTTGCAGATCTCTTCTCAGCCAATGAAAAAAGATATTTGCTAATCTACAAATTCTATATTTTAAACTTCTAAAACATATATGCAAGACGGGCGTGGTGGCGCACGCTTGTAATCCCAGTACTTGGGAGGCTGAGACCAGAGGATCCAGGTTCGCGGCCAGCCTCAGCTACTTAGGCCTCCGCAACTTAGTGAGACCCCGTTTCAAAATAAAGAATAAAAAATAGGGCCGGGGGCATAGCTCAGAGGTAGAATGCCCCTGGGTTCAATACCCAGTACCGCAAAAAAAAAAAAAACATATATGCAAATAAAAACCATGTAAAAATGTTTGTTCTGCTAATGAAAGATAAAAGGTAAAAACCTACCATGTGAACTCAGAGGAAAATCCCAGGAGGAAAAGCTCATTTTTCAAGAGCTCATTAACCACAATTACTTAAGAACTATATAAAAAAATGAGGCTACTGAAATATTGCAAACAGGTTTTAATTACCCTGGATCAAGAATTTATGATTAAAAGAGGAAAAACTTTATGACTTGATTTACTTTTAAAAAATGCTACCTATAAAACTCATACAGTATTTCTTAAACAAAACTTAAAAATTATGTCACCTCATCATTTAAGAATAAATGTTAGCAATCACTGCTTCCCAGATTTACCTTAATAGTGAATCACTGATAAACACAATATACTCATAGTTCTAGATCATTCCCTTCACCTTGTGTTTTCTACAGTATTCCACACAAGTTGTTTGCATTGACTCTTCACATTACTTGTGTCAAGAGGATCCCACTACATAGGGGATTTTCACAGGACTTGGAAACTATTTGTTGCTGAAGGGACCCTGACCCATAATGAGTTTTCTGCCAGGCTAATTGCTGAACTCTGGGAACAGCAGGGTGGCCTTGAGCACAGCTGAGATAAGGCCCAAAGATGGGTCTCAGCAAAACTTGGAGCCTTGTCCAGTGACTCGGAGTTCTGCCTGGCTCAAAACTGCAGGTGTCCTTGGAACATTATAGTATGACACTTCTTCTGTTTAAATTTCCCCAAGATTTTTTCCTATGAAATTCCTTTCATGTTTATACATGAAGACTTCTTTGTTGATACAACACAGTGAGACCTCTAATTGTTCATATAATTGCTATATTCTTAGCAAAGTCAGAGTGGTAAGCAGCCCTCCTCTGGCCTGTGTGTGTTTCACAATAGAAGATTACCCATCTCTAAGAAGATGGATGTGTAAGTGTAAATGACAATATCATGTTACAACTGACAATTTCTTGTACTTTTCACAATTGTAAGATTATGGTCCAGTGTGCATTGGAAATGCAGACCAACTGAAGACTTTTGCACATCTCTTTTAGTCGAGGTTTCTCCCCATACTGTGTTCTTTCATAATTGTAATTTCACCCAAGATTGGTAGGGGCATCCTGCAAGCTTTACATTGATAGATGCAATCTCAACTATGTGTTCTTCTGTGATGGTGAAGCCTTCCCACAGTATATATTTGGGGTTACTCTCCTGTGTGAGTTCTTTTATGTCTCCACAGAGAACTGCTTAGCCTGAAGGCTTTCCCACATTGCTTACATACCCAGGGCTTCTCACCAGAGTGAATTCGCTCATGTCTCTGAAGGTAATGGGAACATCTAAAGGCTTTTCCACACTGCTTACATACATAGGGCTTCTCACTAGAGTGAATTCGTTCATGTTTCTGAAGGTAACAGGAAGAACTAAAGGCTTTCCCACATTGCTTGCATACATAGGACTTCTCAACAGAGTGAATTTGCTCATGTCTCCGAAGAGAACTAGAAGAACTATAGGCTTTTCTACATTTCTTACATACATAGGGCTTCTCACCAGAGTGAATTGGTTCATGAACCAGAAGGTAACGGGAAGAAATAAAGGCTTTCCCACATTGCTTACATACATAGGGCTTCTCACCAGAGTGAATTCGTTCATGAATCTGAAGGTTATGGGAAGAATTAAAAGTTTTCTCACAATGCTTACATACATAGGGCTTCTTACCAGAGTGAATTCGTTCATGTTTCTGAAGGTGACTAGAAGAACGAAAGGCTTTCCCACATTGCTTACATACATAGGGCTTCTCACCAGAGTGAATTCGCTCATGTATCTGAAGGTAACGGGAAGAACTAAAGACTTTCCCACATTGCTTACATACATTTGGGTTATCACCAGAGTGAATTCTTTCATGTATCTGAAGATAACTGGAAGAACTAACGGCTTTCCCACATTGCTTACATACATAGGGCTTCTCACTGGAGTGAATTCCCTCATGCCTCTGAAGGTCACGGGAAGAAATAAAGGCTTTCCCACATTGCTTACATACATAGGGCTTCTTACCAGAGTGAACTCGGTCATGATAGTGAAGGTTACTGGAAGAACGAAAGGCTTTCCCACATTGCTTACATACATAGGGCTTCTCATCAGAGTGAATTCGCTTATGTACCTGAAGGTAACTGGAAGAACTAAAGGCTTTCCCACATTGCTTACATACATAGGGCTTCTCACCAGAGTGAATTCGTTCATGCATCTGAAGATAACTGGAAGAACTAACGGCTTTCCCACATTGCTTACATACATAGCGCTTCTCAGCAGAGTGAATTCGGTCATGAATCCGAAGGTCACGGGAAAAACTAAAGGCTTTCCCACATTGCTTACATACATGTGGTTTCTCTACAGTATGACTCCTTTCGTGTCTTCTAAGAGATATAAGATAAGAGTAGCCTTTCCCACATTGTTTACATACATATGGTTGCACTCCAGTGTGAGTTCTTTCATGCATCTGAACGTCACTGGAAGAACTAAAGGCTTTCCCACATTGCTTGCATACATAGGCTTTCTTTGCAGTGTGAGTTTTTTCATGTGTTCTTAAAAAGCTGGAAGCACAGAAAGCTTTCCCACATTGCTGACATACATAGGGCTTCTCTCCAGTGTGAGTTCTTTCATGGATTTGAACGTAACGGGAACTACTAAAGGTTTTCCCACATTGCTTACATTTACGGTGTTTATCTCCAGTGTGTTTCCCTTCTTGTTTCAGAAAGCATTTGGGAGAACTGAAGGATTCCCCCCGTTCCGTACATTTATCAGATTTCTCTCCATATTTCAACTGTACACATGGTATCTGTCCAGACTGCGCTCTGTGGGGCTCATTTAAGGATAAGTGACCAATGAGAACTTCTCCACACATCTGCCTTTCACCTGCTTTAACTTCTGGATGAGTTTTCTTCTTGAGAATAGGATCTGGAGACCAGTTAAAGATTATTCCACATCCACTGCCAAGTTTATGTTCAAAGAATCTCTTTAACACTTGACTTCTGTAAAAGAATTAGAAGAAGAAGAGGAAGAAGAAGAAGAAGCGCATTACCAGTGATGTGTTTATTAATGATTTTCCATGAGACATGTTAGTGTTATGCCATGTAATATTTTTTGAACATGAATGTCTGGAGTGCTCTGCAGGATATATCTAGGACAGTTTCTCTCTTGCCTTTATTTATTTTGGGGATGGAATGTAGTGCCTTAGACATGTTAGAAAAGCATTCTACTGCCCAGTGTAGTGGCGCTCACTTGTAATCCCAGTATATGGGAAACTGAGACAGGAGAATCGCAAGTTCAAGGCCAGCTGCAGCAACTTAGTGAGGCTCTCAGCAATTTAGTGAGACCTTGCTTTGAAATAAAAAATAAAAAAGGCTGGAGATATAGCCCGGAGGTAGATGGCTGCAGGGTTCCATTCCTATCACAAAACAAACAAATAAGGCATTCTACTACTGGGGTTACTGGGGTACATACACTGATTTTTTTTTACTTTTCCTTTTTTTAATTGCTACTGGGCATTTGAATCCAGGGTCATTCTACCCCCAAACTACACCCCCAGTCCTTTTTATTTTTTATTTTTAAATGGAGTCTTGCTAATTTTCTAAGAGCGACAAACCTGCAATCTTCCTATCTTAGCTTCCCAAGTACTTGTATTACAAGTATGTGCTACTGAGCCCAGACTCTTAAATTAAGATTAAACCGGGGACATTCTCCTCTGAGCTACACCCCAGCCCAAGCTCTTTTTATTATGACACTGGGTCTCCCCTAAGTTTAAACCAGAGTCTCTCTAAGTCTTGCTAGTTGCTGAGGCTGGTTCCAAATCTGTGATCTCCCTTTCACAGCCTCCCAACTACGGGGAGATTACAGGCCTGCTCCTCCTTCCTGGTCTTTTTAATGGAATTTGAGACAGGGTCTCCCTTAACTTTCCAGGGTGGCCAAAAACTCACATTCCTCCTAACTGTGCCTTTGACATAGTTGGGATTAATGGCATGAGCCAGCAGCACACCTGGTCACAAAGGGTTTCAAAATACTCTTTCCCAGTTAACTATTTGATTACACTGAATATTTACATCATATTGAAAAACACTTCAGTATCCTATATGCAAAATGATAGGGAAGGAATCTGTTTGGGATTTTGAAATGTTTGCATAATGAGATATCTCAAAGATTTCTCCCACTATAAACAAAAATTTACTTTTGTATCATCTACACCTTATGCCAAAACACTGATATGTGTAATAATATTGTACATAGAACAAGTATGTACAATAAATCATCAGAAAAACTGGATGTATAGTGTCATCTTGGTGTTCCAGATGTTTCTAATATAGAAACAGTTCTGATTTTGAATTTTCCATTGTAGAAGATCAACCTGTATACATTTTTAGAAAATATTTTGATTTTAAATCAATTTTAAATTGGGGTTATTTGAATCACTCACTTAGTTGTTAAATTTCCTGACACTCTAGAATTCTTGAGACTCATTGTTTTCTTTCTTTCTTTCTTTCTTTCTTTCTTTCTTTCTTTCTTTCTCTCTCTCTCTCTCTCTCTCTCTCTCTCTCTTTCTGTGTGTATGTGTGTGTGTGTGTGTGTGTGTGTGTGTGTGTTCATGTGTGTGCATGGATGTGGTTCAAAGGATTAAACCCAGGGGCATTCTACCTCCAAGGTACACCCCCAGCCCTCTTTATTTTTTATTTTGAAACAGTAAATTGCTAAGTGGCTGAGACTGTTTTTTTTTTTTTTTTTTTTTTTTTT
>PVJS01049056.1:0-14806 GCA_004027185.1 Glis glis
AAATAAATAAATAAATAAATAAATAAATAAATAAATAAATAAAATAAAGTACATATAATCATAAAATAGAGAAAATTAATTTACTACTTAATCTTTTCTGAAATGAAAATAACACATTGGCACTGACTATGAAACAGTTATTTAAGGACAGAGTATCCAGTTTGGGGAACATTCTCATCCTTTCTTGCTCCTTCCTTGTCTGAGATCGTCCTTGGATCTCTGCTCTTCATGAGCATCTTCACCTGGGGACAGCTAACCCAAGATAAAATGAAGCCCAGGCACAAAGATAACATGAAGCCCAGGCCCATCAACTTTGCTACTAGTTACTCACAGGAACTTAGGCAAAAGGAAATGATGAAACAATTGTACCAGTTAAATTCTAATCTGGAGGTGCTATTGATTTTTACTGACCTGTGATCTCTCTTTAACAAAATAGGGAGATCAATGCTATGATATCTGATTGGCCTGGGATTCAATCCTAGCCGTAGTTTCCTCATCTACAAAATAGAGTTATGGTAGCCATTTTATAAAGATGTGTTTAAGAAATTGCATAATATATGCAACATCACCTGTATAGGGCCAGATGCCAAGTGTGCAATGGAAATAGTGGTTACTAGCCAGGCACAGTGGCACACGCCTGTAATCCCAGTAATTAGGAGGCTGAGGCCAGGCTCAGCAACTTAGCAAGACCCTCAAATTTAGTGAAACTCTGTTTCAAAATTAAAAAATAAATAAATAAATAGGGCTGGGCCCCAGCACAAAAGAAAAAGAAAATGAAAAGAAGAAAAGAAAGAAAAAAGGAAGGAAGGAAGGAAACAGTAGTTACTGTTGACTTTGAGGTAACAAGTTCAGAAGCCTTCACAGACAAGTATATTTATGTCTATCCTACAAAAAGAAAAAATAAGGGATCTTGAAATCATAAACCCAGTACTTGGGAGGCTGAGACAGGAGGATTGCAGGTTCGTGGCCAGCCTCAGCAACTAAGTGAGGCCCTCCGCAACTTAGTGAGACCCTGTTTCAAAATAAAACATAAAATAGGGCTGGGGGATGTAGCTCAGAGGTAGAATGCCTCTGGATTCAATCCCCAGTACTACACCAAAAAAAAAAAATCAGATTAGAATTATAATCCACTCAGCACTAAGGCAGAGCAGCCCATCATGTTGAGAGAGATTTTACAAGGAGGGGAGCAAAAATCAAACTGAGCCTTACTTGGCCGTTGTTACACTAGGCAACCTCAAAATGTCACCTGGTTTCCCTGTACTCAGAAGTCTAACCTGTGAAACCAAATAGTAACAATTCAAATAATACATCATCTCTCTTTGACTAATCAAAATGGGCCATATATTCACGCCTGCTTGGTGGGACTTGAGATTATCATTTTACTACTCAGTTATCATAAACATGTATAGTTGTGCCTTTCTTTGGTGATTTCCTGATGGTTCTAAAGGGAACAAATCCCTTGTGGAACTGTGAGGGGGTCAAATGATTTGCCTATTAGTGGCAAAGTTGAGACTAAGAATTTAGTTTTCTTGACTCTCCCAGTTCAGTACTCTTTCTCATGTGCCACGTATCATATGAGATGATATGATATATGATCAGGAATTCAAAATCAGTTTTAATATCCTCCCTATGGAGAAATATAGACCTGATGACTCACCAAGGATAAAAGCTACCATATATAATATAGTATCTCTCTGTATGGTATATATTTACACTGTATTGTGTGTGTGTGTGTGTGTGTGTGTGTGTGTATGTGTGTGTTTGTGTGTTTCTTGATATGATCACTCTCAACAAAATAGGTAACAATAAGGCAATCTTACCAAAAGTCAGAAAACAAGGAGAGAGGCTCAGGGTGAGTTTGCATCATCCGAAAGGTGGAGAAAGTAAGCATTAAGCTAAGCTTTCAAGGATGAGACTGTGAAGAAAATCTTTTATGTTGGAGACTAATAGAAGACGCGGTTAGAAGAGTAAATAGCTGGCGTGGGGGAACACCATGCCAGCATAAGGATTTTTAACTTAATCTTGTGGACAAACAGGAACTGGGGTCTTGAGCAAGAGAAAGGAATGGGGGTTTTGCAAGCATTTAATCTGACAGCAGAGTACACCGCACATGGGAGGAAGAGAGACTAGAGTTAGAGACAGTTGGAAGACTGTGCCACCATCTAATCCTTCGTCACAGGAAGGGACTTCCTGATCCTCCTTTGTCACGGGCTCCCAAGTACTAAGTACTACTTACAGGGACAGAGTGGAAACAACAGATACTGTTTTCAGTTCTTTGATGCCTGCTCTATTCCTGGATGCAAATTTGGCTCAGGATCTTGGCCTCTTTCCTTCACTCTTTATATATAGCCCAAATCTCCTGCCCCTGAGACACTAATGTTTCCAGGTGAAATTGAGGTTACTTCCTCTAGTTCTGGAACGCTTCCACTCCGCCCCCCCAAAGCCTCTGCAGATGTAAGCTCTGCTTTGTCAGGCTTGTCACTAGATCACTGAATTTAAATCATAACATTTCAAAACTAGGCCATATTCATAACGAGAAAAGCAAAGCAAAACAAGGCAGACCCGCTCTGCCAAGTGCCGTATTTTTACCGTGCTTGGCTGCCAGCTACTCACATCCTTTTTTCACTCCCTCTAGTTTCAAATGGCTTGAGATCAAATCTAAACTTTAGCTAACTTAATTAAATAGTGTTGAGGAGTTAACTGTTAAAGAAAGCTAATTTAAACAAGAGCACAACGCATCCAAAAAGCTAGTCCATACAGAATATTTAAATCAATATAACTTTGGTGAAGTGGTAGAGTGCTTGCCTAGCATGCCCAAGGCTCTGGGTTCGATTCCCAGCACTGCCCCCCCCCGCAAAAAAAAAATATACTTCTACAACAGTTTCCTGTTTTGAAAAACTGTTAGAGAGGTTTTATTTTCTATCTTTGTTTTGGTTACATTCTTTGTACAACTTATAGCATGTTTAATTCATGCAGTTTCAAACTTGAGATAATGTTAGTCAATATAAGCCATCTTGGTAATCTTCATGGGGAAAAAAAAAATGACCAGAAGATGATGATCAGGGTTGCAGCTGTATCCAGTATAATTTCTTTGTCTGTTCGCATACAGAAAGTAACTTTCAGTTTTAAGATATGTAACCCCTTATCATAAAAAGGATAATAATAAAAAGCGTTCCTTAAAAAAATAATATGGCATGAAATGAACTTCAGTATAATTTTCTCATATCTAAGTAATTATAACATTTTAAAATCTCAGAAATTGGAAGATAAATAAAGCAATTCAAGTGTCCTTAGAAAAGAAGATCAATGTGTAGAAATAAAAGGCCTTCAGCCGGGCATGGTGGTACATGCTTGTAATTCCAGTACTTGGGAGGCTGAGACAGGAGGATCACAGGTTCGCAGCCAGCTTCAGCTACTTAGTGAGGCCCTCCGCTACTTAGTAAGATGCTGTTTCAAAATAAAGAATTAAAAATAGGGCTGGAGATGTAGCTCAGAGGTAGAATGCCACTGGGTTCAATCCCTAGCACCACAAAAAAAAAGAAAAAAGAAATAAAAGGCCTCATTAGAAGGGTGGCAATCTCTTGCTATATTTGAGAGAGCTGGAACTAATACATGAGATGTGCAAACCAACTTAGTCACATTGAGTTGTTCATGATTTAGGCAAACTCCAAATTGAGTTTCTCTGAATTCTTTTTTTATAACCTGTGTTCTTTCAAAACACCAGCAGGCCATGTTTTATACAACCAAACCTTTCCAAAGCTTATAGAAATTTTCCCTTAAACCCTCTCCTTCATTTCTGTAGTTTTTTTTCCTTTGAATTCCATGTGTGTGTGTGTGTGTATATATATATTTTTTTTTTGAAAGGGGGAGAGCAGTGAAACTCTCACCAAGTCCGCATCGATAGGGGACCAAGGACATGTGCAAAGCTAAGTCCTCCTTCTGGCCCTGGCTGTTCCACCACTCAAAGCCCTAAGGCAGTGAGCTGACAGGGACGTGGACTCTGCCTGTGGTGAGTGGAGGGTCCCCTGCTGTCCACAAGACCGGGAAAATGACAAGGAATGTCAATCTTTTAGAGCTGTTCCTCCCTATAGTCTTCTGGGAAGCATCTTTGATTTCCCCACCCCAAATTATAGCAAGGGCATTCGGAGACAGATGTCAAAGGGAAGTGATAAGACAGCAGGAAGAGAGAGGAGCCTACAAGACTGAAAAACATTCAATAATATAAAATGGGAAACCTGACAAAAAATGATGGCCATATCACATTTCCTTGCATAGCCATGACCCAGTTCATATTTCCTTTATTTCTCTACACACTACCAACCCAACAAGAGATGAAAGATAAGTTTTCTAAAAATTAATCTGGCACATTTCCGATAAGCATGCTTTATTCTATTCAACAAAGATTTATTAAGTGTAAGAAATATACTAAGAGTAAGAAATTCAGACACTGAGATGTCACAGTCAGCCTTTCTAAGGCATAGCAGGAGGTGGACAAGCAGACGCAGCCTGAGTGTAAGGCAAATACCACACGAGCAGTACGCAGAGAAGGGAGAGAGATCGCATCTGGCCTCCTGAAACATACAGACTTTGAAACAAACACAGAAGGTTGGAGAGGATTTAAATAGGTGAGGGTGGGCAGAATGGGAAGGGAAGACTGTGAGCACAAGGTGGGGAGACAGAACGTGCACAGGGAACAGTTTTGCTCAGCTAGTCTATGAGAAAGAAGAGGTAGGCTGAGAAGTAGACAAGGATTGTATCATAGCAAGCCTTGAATGCCAGGCTAACAAACCTGGACTCTCTTCTGTAGAACCAGGGAACCATGGTGTTTTTTTGAGGATGGGAGTGACTTCAGAGCTGTGCTTTAGAATGCTCACTTTGGAAATGGATTGTGTGATGATTCTAGAGGAAAAGACTGGAGTGTCTGCAGTTATGAGACTAGGGGTCCTGGGGACCCGAATCCCCCAGTATGCCGGGAAGCATTCTTCTGGTGACTAACGTGCAGATCTAAAAGGTAAAGGAACCGTTAAGCAGCAAGGGCTGTCCATTGCTACTAAATGTAGGCGTGACTGCCTACATTCAGAAGGACTCTCTCTAACTTCCTCGGCAGGATGCAGGGCTCTCTGGAGCAGCCCCACCCAAACATCAGCGAGGCGCCCCGGAAGTCCTGCAGCCTCAGCTCTTTACTTTGGCTCTTTACTTTTTCACTTGTGCAAGGCGGGGTGTTCTGTTCAGCTCTGAGACCGGAAGTTCCTGGGGCTCTGAAGTCAGTTGGCATCCTGCATCAGTACAACCTGCCGCTTCTCTCCCCTCCACCACGGAAACCAGAGCCTCGGGGCATTGGGTTTGGGGGCCACCTTCCCAGGCTAGGTTCAGGTCAGAAGAAAGCTTATCTTCATGTCATGAGAAAGAAAAAATATGTCTCCATGTCATGAGCTGAAGGAACAGAAGAAAACAAATACACCTAACCCCAGCATAATGCTATCTTTATATCTTCGTCTTTAGTCCCTAACTCTAAAATTCAGTCACAGAGCTGGGTGTGGTGGCGCACACTTGTAATCCTAGTACTTGGGAGGCTGAGACAGGAGGATTGCAGGTTCAAGGACAGCCTCAGCAATCTAGTGAGGCTCTCAGCAACCTAATGAAACCCTGTTTCCAAATAAGAAATAAAATCCGTCTGGGGATGTAGCTCAGAAGTAGAATGCCTCTGGGTTCAATTCCCAGCACCACGCAAAAAAAATAAATAAACAAAAAAATAAAATTCAGTCACAGGATAAAATTCATTTTTTTAAATCATGCAAAGTTTCAAAAACAGGAAGAAGTATAATAGGAAAAGGACTCTGAAATGCATCAAAACCTCTATGCATTTTCTCTGTCCTATGTTTGCTGGGTTTTAATCTCGGTAATTTTCCTGTTGCAACAATATAAAGATGGGCAAAGAAAAAACTTAATAACTTTTTCAGTCACCAGTGTTAACAGGCTACTGTGTATTCTTCAACATCTTTCTCCATGTTTGTGTTGTGTATAAAAACAGAGACACAGATATGTGAGATTACCATGGTTGTTCTTGCGAAAGCGGGATTTTACCATTGCCCTCTCTTGCAACTTGCAAGAATAGTATGTCGAAGATATCCCCCAGGTTAGCTATAGGATTAGCTTATTTATTTTTATAGCTACAATATTCCACAACATGTACAGATCATAAGATAGTCAATCATCCCCCTTGGAATGGACACTCGGGTTGTTTCTAGTTTGTGGCACAACAAACAAGCCTCTACCGGTACCTCTCCTGGCCACATGTCATACAAAGTGCTCCCAAAGCTGAAGGCATTTTTCTGGGTACCTACAATATGCAATATTTGTAAAATATACAAAATAAATATGTGATATAGTCCCTTCCTCAGAGAATGCCAAATATGGCCGGGGAAACAAACCTAACCCACACAAAACAATGGCGCTGTGTAAGACAGTGCTGACCCGAATTCTACAGGCCTGATGCAAATGGCTGCCAAGTTTTCCTCCTGCACAATGAAGAATGGAGAGAGCTCAGGGGGTCCCTGAGCCCTGATGTTCCAGAAGCCTTCTCTGACTCAGAGAAGAGGGGACAAGAAGGGCTAAGAAACCAGAGTGGCGTCTGGGGAGGAGGCAGGACTTGAACCAGGCCTAGGATGGCTTAGACCGATGAAGAAAGCAAGCTGTATTTGGAGACAACAAATGAGCCAAGTCACAGCAATGATGTGGGGCATGTTCAGGAGAGTGACAATAAGTAGTCCCTTGTCCAAGTCACTGCATTTCAAACACCATTCTCTCACATGCCTCTCACCCCACCCAGCCTCCTAAAGACATAAAAAAGAATCCCAGGATTAGCTGCCACGAAGCGTCACACTAACCACAATTTAAAATGCACTACTTGCAGCCGGGCATCGTGGGGCACGTCTATAATCCCAGTACTTGGGAGGCTGAGCCAGGAGGATCGCAGGTTCCAGGCTAGCCTCAGCAACTTAACAAGACCCTGTTTCAAAAGGGGGGGGGGCTGGGAGTAGCAATAAATTAATTAATTAGTTAATTAATTTAAAAATTCATTGCTTCCAACCAGCACAAGCTTGAAAGTGCCCCCCAAATCTCTTCCTATCCTTCCCATGCCCATTGCACCCCCTGCACGTGCACACACACCACCTTGTTGTGCCTTTCAAACAATAGCAGCCATTGAAGCTGCTCCTGTCCATCTGGAAAATAACATGAATGAAAGCAACATTGAAGCGTAAGGGATTCTACTTTAACCCCAAAACTGAGTTCTTTTGATAGACAAAAACCTTCTTAAGATGTCGACACTGATAGTTGCTATGGTGGTGGGTCTTTCACTCTCTATTGTAATAATATGTTTGCAACGCGTCTAACTTCACCTAAATACAAAACATATTTAATAACATGTTTTAAACTTGATCATATTTTTGGTAAATATAATTTGAGGGCTCAGTGTATGTGGCAAGTATGTATTATGCTTTGAAACTGAATCTCCGTATCTCTATGAGAAGGGTCTGCAAATGAAACGGGCCTGAGGAAATGAACGTGCTTTCTATCTCAGAGACTGAGAGGCACCACAGAGAAGACTATGAGTCCCCTGTTTTCACTGCCCCTCCCAGGCTAAAGTTAACTTTCCACATATTTTTTAAACATTAGGAAAACACAATTCCTTCCCAGGATGCTAACTTGAATGCCAAGTTAGAAGATAGAATTTCGACAGTCATATTGCAGAAAACAAGGGCTTTTAATAAGGAGAGTGAGATATTGAGTCTAAATAAAATCTAATTTGCTGTGTGCTTCTATTTAGCAATAGAATTAAAAAAAAAATGGTGCCCTTGATCTCTGTTGCACCAGCCCAGTCACAAAGGTGACAGGTCTGAGACACAGTATCAGAGCGGGAGGGTCCTCCGGCCTCAGGTGGCCCCAGTGCCCAAAACTCAGGCTGGCTCCTCTCTAGATGGCTCTACACCCGTCTCCTCAACAATACTCCCACAAACATTGGTTCTACACGCTATGAAGACCCCACTGGTGTCTTTGTACATTGACTCTAGATTTGAGATCTGCACTGCCCACCTGACATCAGAACTCAGAAACTGTTACCCAACGTGTAATATTCCAGTGCTTTCAAATGCACAATATGGTCTTGGTTCTTTGGAGATCAGCGTCCCATTGTTCTGGCTAAGAGGGACTTTTGGCTGCCCTTTCTGCACCTGGAGACAGAACTGGGCTTGGCTGAAGGCAGTAAAACCAAGGCCTCCTGTGACAGAAATGGCCTGCCCAGACATGTTGAGGCCTGCACTCTCTTTCACGGTCTGAGTACATTTGGCATTATGTGACTCTATTTTGCTTCTTGAATCATGACCAACCAAGAGTGTCTAAATGAGGCCACTAAGGGAAGTGGAAGGAAATTATTTGAAGAGCCAGGAGACCTGGCTGTGGTCTAACCTTGATCACTAGGCTATACAACCAAGGGCGCGTCATTCAAGTAACAGACATTTGTTTCCTCACCAGAAAAGATGGGTTCAAAACAACTCCCTAAGAACGAGAAAGGGAAAGACTGGATTTTATGAGGGAAAATCCCACCAGGGGGTTAGGTGATAGTGAGCTCGCTCTGCCATAACAGAACACAGAGCATGTCACCTGCAGCAGGGTAAAGGGCAGGACTAACTTGCTCACAGATGCTCAGAACAGTGGGTCTACATGGGTCAACTGGGTACTGTTCTAAGGGGCCTCTTTTTTTTCTTAAGACATAAATGGGGGCAGAAGAAAGCTGGCTGATAGTTCTTGGCTGGACCGTATATCAGAACCTCTAAGAAATGGGCCCCACTTCAGTGAGCCTGATGTGGAAGTAAGTCAGGGATGAAAATCTAGCACAGGCACTTGAAAAGGTTGCCCAGGGGAGTCGCGTGTATGCTGCACACATGCAGTACCGATCCAATCCTTTCTATCAAACACCTTAGAAAGGTCATGCCTTTGACCCCACAGTGCCACTTTGGAAAAGCTGCCCTACAAAAATAATGGGATATTCAGACAATTTTCATGGTGGGAGTATTTATTTATTTAGTGGTACTGGAGATTGAACCCAAGGGCATTCTACCTCTAAACTACACCCCCAGCCCTTTCTACTTTTTACTTAGGGTCTCCCTAAGTTACAGCACACTGGCCTCAAACCTGTGATCCCCTGTCTCAGCCTGGCACACTATGTATGATAGCAGAAAAAATTTTTAAAAATCAATGTCAAAGCTAGGAAAATTATTAAACAAATTAGAACACATAGATTCAAAAAAGATATAGCAATAGTCAAAAAGTACATGAAAAGATGTATAACATCATCAGTCAGTAGATAATGTATCAAAAAACAATGAGAAACCACTTCACACACACTAGCTGGCCAAAATAAAACGATGAGAAGACAAGTGTTGTTGACAATGCGAAGAAATTGGAACATGGTTGATTGGGAGGAAAAATAGTGCAGCTGCTGTGGAAAATAGTTTGGTGGTTCCTCAACAAGTTAAACATAGAATTACCACATGACCCAGAAATTCCAGCCCTAGGTATATACCCCAAAGAATTGAAAATGGGTGTTTAAACAGAAACTTATACACAAATATCCATAGCAGCACTATTCACAGTTGCTGAAAGGTGGAAACAATCCACATGCCCATCAACTGATATCAACTGACAAATGTATAAACCAAATGCAGTATAGCCATGCAATGGAATATATTCGACCCCTTTAAAAGGGAATCGTGTGTAAGGGGGGGTGCTATGACATGGATGAACCTTGAAAACACCGTATTACGTGAAAGAAGGCAGACACAGAGGCTGCATGCTGTATGATTCCATTTATATGAAATACCCAAACTAGGCAAATCCATAGCAACGGGGGGCAGATCAGAGGTTGCCAGGGATTAGGCGCAGGGGAGAAGGGGAGGTAACTGCTTAATGAATGCTGGCTTTCCCTAAAGGTAATGAGATGCCCTGGAACTAGATGGTGGCTGTGACTTCACAGCACTGGGAACGGATTAAATGCCACTAAAGTGTACATTTTTAAATGGCCGAAATGGTTGTTTCATGTATGTGTATTTTTGCCATACTAGAAAAAAAGTATCAGTACATAAAGCAGAATATTTTAATTATTCAAATTGAGAAAACTGACAGGAGGATCGCAGGTTTGAGGCCAGCCTCAGCAATTTAGTGAGGCCCTTAGCAACTTAGCAAGACCCTGTCTAAAAATAAGAAATAAAATAGGGTTGAGGGTGTAGCTCAAAGGTAGAATATAAGTTTTTATTCTTATAAGAATATAAGTTTTTTTAATTAAGAAAACTTATGATATGGAAAATGGGGGGGAAGCAGCCTATGAAACTACTTACAGTGTGATCCCAGTCTCCTGATACAAAAATACACAGAGAAAAACCAGGACTACAAGAAAATTTCTTAAAATGCTGAACAGGGTTGTTGGAAGGATCATTTTCTGTCTTTTCATATTCTTCTCTAATTTCCCATATTTTCTGTGATACTGTTTTATTGTTAAATTATTAACAAATATTACTTTTGCAATATAAACAGCAACAACTTTTTTAAAAGATGGGTCTACTTGACACTTGGGAGCATAGAAAGGACCTAAAAAACTGGTGACAGCCAGGCACTGCAGGGCACACTTGTAATCCCAGGACTTGGAAGTCTGAGACAGGAGGATTGCAAGTTCGAGGCCAGCCTCAGCAATTTAGTGAGGCCCTCAGCAATTTAGCAAGACTTTGTTTCCAAATAAAAAAATAAAATATGGCTAAGGGTGTGGCTCAGAGGCAAAATGACCCTGGGTTCAGTCCCTAGCACCACACACAAAAATATCAATCAATCAATCAATCAATCGCCTGTGACAAAAGTGATTCAGAGGTGAGGCTAGACAGTGCTGTGGTATGGTGGAGGCTGGGCAGTCTGGAGTGGGTACGTCCTGTCCAAAGCTGGAATCATGGTTCCAGAGCTTTTGAGTTTTCAGGAGATGCCGGAGCTCTACACTTCTCCGTGAAATGCCCTGATTTTTAAAGGTTGGCAAGTTGTTCAATATTTTTCAAACACCAAAAGCCAAACAAAACACATCTTTAGACCGGATGTAGCCCACAGATGCCAGTTAGTGAATTCTGGTTTATAGGAACAGGAATGTTTGGCCAGGAAAAGAAAAACCTTTGAAAGAACATAGTAATAACTAAAATTATCAGACAAGTGCCTAGGGGTGGGGGACTGAATCAATCAACTGAAAGAAAGAGAGCCCAATTTAAAGACGTGGCATTGTCAGAGAAGCAGAATTGGGGGCTGCATTCTGGGGTGCGGCTCCTAACTATTAGAGCAGCCGTCCAGCAGTGAAGAGGGGCTTCAAAATGCAGTGGGCTGCCTTTCTGGGGTGTTCTGAAAGGTCTACATAACCAGGATTCCTGCTTTGGCTCAGAAGTTGGACTAGAGCAAAGACTCCCAATTGTGGCTGAGCATCAGAAACTTGAGAGAAAAAAAAAATACAGATTCCTGGACCCCATCCCAGAACCACAGGGTGAGGTCCAGGAGTGTGCGGTTTAAAACGTATCTCAGCTGCCCGGCAGATGGTTTAGAAACACTGCACTTAATCTTGGACTCCGGCACTAGAATTCTAGCATTCTGATCCACGGCTTCATGTGTCTGGCAGGTCAGGAAGGGAGGACGAGGTGAAGGAAAGGAGGAACAACTACCTGGGGCTCATTCTGGAGCGGGCCAGGCTGAATGCTTCCCTTGCGTCATCTCACTGTATTTTTCACAACAATGAAGCGGGGTCAGGAGTGAAGCCCTCAGCCCCATTTCCCAAGGCGTGGGGAGTTTGAGGATGGCCAGGGGTCACTGCCAATTGGTGGGGAAATCTTTCTAGTCCCCTGTGCAGAGGTAGTTCATCCACACTGCATTGCCCTCTTCTCACCCATCACTCCTGCCTTGATGGGCTGGCAACGCACACACAGGTGGAGGGATCAGTACTGACGAAGACATGGTCCCCAGCCTCAAGAAGCTTTGGGTTCCAGGTGTGGTGGCGCACACCTGTAATCCCAGTAGTTGGGAGGCTGAGACAGGAGGATTGCAGGTTCAAGGCTAGCCTCAGCAACTTAGCAAGACCCTCAGCAACTTAGTGAGACCCTGTTTCAAAAAAAAGGGGGGTAAGGGTTGGGGGTACAGCTGGAGGTAGAACAACCCTGTGTGTTCAATCTCTAGTACCAAAAAAAAAGAAGAAGAAGAAGAAGAAGAAGAAGAAGAAGCAGCAGCAGCTTTGGAATCCAGGAAGGAAGCAAAAAGGTAAACAACATCTCAGCGGGAGTTGGGGGAGGTCATACTCGAGGGACCTTGGGTCCTGGGGCAAGGCTTCTGGAGAGAGCTGACATAAGCGGGGGCCCAAAGGTGACAAGAGAAGAGGGACTCCAGGCTGAGGGTGCAGTATCTGCAGAGACCAGGTGCTCAGAGGGGCCCTGGCACACGTGGGGAAACGCAAGTGGTTCCGGGAGGCTGGGCTGTGGCAAGTCAGGAGAGAAGCGGCAAGACCGGGAGAGAGCCCAGGCGCTGGTGGCCATGCTAAGCCTTTGTCATTTTCCCTCAAAGAAATAGTAAGCAGGTGAGGCTTAACCCAAGGGAGTGACGTACTCAGACTCACATTTTAGAGAGAGCACACTAGCTGCAGTGTGGGGGACGGGTTGGCAGGGAAGGACTGGAGGCAGGGAGACCACATGGGAGGCTGTGGCAGTAAGAGGTGGTGACAGTCCTGTCCAAAGTGGTGGCAGGGCAGACACTGTGCACCAGAGAGATGGCATTTGTTCATTCAGTCAGTAAACAGTAGTATAGGGCCCTTGTTATGAGCTAGCCACCCGCCCAGCTTTGGGCATACAGGATGCACGAAAGAAAACACAGGCCTGCTGCCAGGCAATGGATCTTTGTAGAAATACTTCCAAAAGTATTAAATACAAAAAGTAAGCAGGGCATGGGGCTACACACCTGTAATCCTAGTACTTGGGAGGCTGAGACAGAAGGATTGCAGGTTCGAGGTCAGCCTGAACAATTTAGCAAGACCCTTAGCAACTTAGCAAGAAGACCCTGTTTCAAAATTTAAAAAGGGCTGTGGGTATAGCTCAGAGGCAGAGTGCTCCTGGGTTTAATCCCCAGTACTAAATAAATAAATACAAAAGGCACACTAATTGATTAATTATCAATAATATAGTAGGAAGGAGCTGGGCGTGGTGGTGCACGCTTGTAATCCCAGTACTTGGGAGGCTGAGACCGGAGGATCTGGGTTCACGGCCAGCCTCAGCTACTTAGTAAGGCCCTCCGCAACTTAGGCCCTCCGCAACTTAGTGAGACCCTGTTTCAAAATAAAGAATAAAAAATAGGGCTGGGGGTGTATCCCGGAGGTAGAATGCCCCTGGGTTCAATCCTCAGTAGGAATTTTATAGGGCTGGCTCCTCCATCATCAATTCCCAAACATTCATTAAGTGGAAGAATCACATTGGGTAAATATGAAAAATCATACCATAATGCCAGCAGTACCCTTCAGAATTACGTTCCTAGCATCATATACGAGAATGTAAATCAGGCTGTCCGCTCTCCATGTACTTCCATCATGGAAAGTCAGAAGAGTTGACCTACACTTTAATTCATCATTCCTTGAATAGACATGATTGATTTCTTTTAAAAATAAAGATGGGAAATCAAACTGATAAATTAGAAAAATTACTAAAAACTTACTCAGTGTGGCCTCACACTACAGTGGCTAGGTATTGTGGGAACAAGTTTGGATTGACCCCAAAACTGATGACAGAACAAGCCACCAGAAAGTCACGGCTGGGGGGTCAGGCGACAGGTGTCTGAAAACTGTGCTATCTGTCTCCTCAGGAATTCCACTCGGGTCTCAATCCCAGCCCACCGGTGGGGCCAGGACGTCCCTGCCAGAGTCCTTGTTGTTTTAAGTCACAGCCACACATTCTTCCCGTTCCTTTGCTCTGTCCTAGTGTGCTCATGACCCTCGATCAAACAGCTGTGTGCGATGGCACATCAAGCTGCTTCTCTCTCAGCGGTAACTTATTTTTCGTGACTCTTCTGATCTTTCACCATTCCAGCCTCTCAGTAGCCAGTAGGAGGAAAAGTACATTAGAAAATGCAACCGTTCCCTCCTCTCTCCATTTTACACTTAACACACTGCTCTTACCACGGTGGCTCAGGTAACTGCCCCTGATGCGGAATCACTGTAAATGACACTTTTCTAGTTCCTTCCTGTTAGGGTTATGATGTAGACCTTTCCCCAGTGCTCCAGGGAAAGCAGGCATATACCACAGGTGGTAGCAGGGCATCAAAATCTGCTTTCCTGAAAGTGTTATGGAAAGAAAGACATCAGTCCCATGCGGTTGAATAATCCTAACCTTTAAATTTAGCACATCAAAGAAAAACCAGAAAGGAGGAAGATGCAAATAAGTTCTAAAGAGCCAACCTCCAAGAGGATCAGTTTTTAAAAATGTATTGGGAGCCAGGCGTGGCGGCACACAACTGTAATCCCAGTACTTGGGAGACTGAGACAGGAGGATTGCAGGTTCGAGGCCAGCTTCAGCAACTTAGCAAGACCCTCCGCAACTAAGCAAGAACCTGTTTCAAAAATAAAAAAGGAGCCGGGCGTGGTGGCGCACACTTGTAATCCCAGTACTTTGGGAGACGGAGACCGGAGGATCCGGGTTCACGGCCAGCCTCAGCTCTCTCTCTCTCTCTCTCTCTCTCTCTCTCTCTCTCTCTCTCT
>PVJS01049057.1:0-14800 GCA_004027185.1 Glis glis
GCCCTATTTTTTATACTTTATTTTGAAACCGGGTCTCACGAAGTTGCGGAGGGCCTCACCAGGTAGAGAGAGAGAGACAGAGAGAGAGAGAGAGCTGAGGCTGACCGCGAACCCGGATCCTCCGGTCTCCGCCTCCCAAAGTACTGGGATTACAAGTGTGCGCCACCACGCCCAGCTATTTTTGGTTATTGAATCCATAAAACAAATTCAGGGGGAATAGCTAGTAAAACACAAATCTTATTTTATTATAAATCTGAATATAGTACATCTTTTGAAATTAAGAGTTTGCAGCAAATGTATTTGACAATTGGACATTTGAAAGAGATGCAGAGGTTAATTTTTTCATTGACATCAAAAACAGCTGAATTACAATGATGCTAATCTAGGTATGTAAGTGTCAAAGTCAGTATGAGGAAGTATAGAATGAAGTTATTTTAGGAGGACATTGTTCAGCTGGTGGAAAGCAGTAATTAAAGCACAACCTCACCTCCCACCCCTCACCAATGTATTGTCTTCCTTTAAAATAACAGCTCTGTGTAGTAACAACAAAAGTAAGATTCTCCCGTGATATATATATATATTGAATCCCAGTTTGTCTTTTAAAGAACAATTCAGATACTGGCAGCAAAACAATCTGTGTCAGCAGTAATTGCTTATATAAAACTAGTGTGCCCAAAGACAATGTGTGTGTGTGTCACTGTAGTGTGGAGCATATATATGTTCTTCACAGTGCTTATGTACTATATACCTTTATGCACTTAGACCTGTATTTCCACTGCACAAGTGAATTTTTCAATGTACATTCTAACATAAAGAACTTCTTCCTTAGCCGGGTGTGGTGGCGCATGCTTGTAATCTCAGTACTTGGGAGGCAGAGACCAGAGGATCCGGGTTCGCGGCCAGCCTCAGCTACTTAGTGAGGCCCTTCACAACTTCGTCAGACCCGGTTTCAATAAAGGATAAAAATAGGGCCGGGGGTGTAGCTCGGAGGTAGAACGCCCTGGGTTCAATCCCTGGTACTGCAAAAAAAAAAAAAAGAACTTCTTCCTGATACATTGTTCAACCCCCAAACAAGAATTTGCACATGTTGCAAATGATCTTTGAGTACTATTGTAAGGGCAGCTGGAAGTAAAACTGGTTTACTATCTCCTTGACTATCATCCAAGAATAGTCAAAAGACATTTCACTGATTGCATTTTGGGCTTTAATAAAAAGTGTCTTTTACTTCGGGATTTACTGGTCATCAAGTACATGACTTTCTATACTTGAAACATGGTGTATACTAGTTCTCAATGTTGACTCTATGCCTGGATTCCAGTGACCAGTGAATATGCCTGCCCGTGTTTTCAGAATATTGACAGAGTGGATTTAGTTTTCCTTGAGAAAGCAAATCATCTTTCAAGAGAGCCTGAATGATAATTTGTATGTTTTCAGTTTTTAATTTCTTTCTCAATCCTGATGATTAAATTCTTCAAATCCTACAGCCATTAATTCAGAATTTTTCTTCTTGGTTACCTGAAAGGGAAATAGTTTTAAGAACATCAGAAAAGCCACCCAACATCCAACATCAAATCAATGATTCATTCCAGTATTACCTCCATGGGTAGATGAGAGAATGTGTTTGCCATTTTATCTTCTTTGAAAGACTGGAGAAGCCCTCCAAATAAATAGTGGTGTGTGTGTGTGTGTGTGTGTGTGTGTGTGTGTGTGTGTGTTACTGGGGATGGAGTGTGTGTGTGTGTGTGTGTGTGTTACTGGGGATGGAACCCAGGGGCATTTTACCTCTGAGCTACACCCTAACCCTATTTTATTTTTTATTTTGAAACAAGGTCTCACTAAGTTGTGGAGGGCCTCATTATAAGTTGCTAGGTGTGGTGGCGCACGCTGTAATCCCAGTACTTGGGAGGCTGAGACAGAAGGATCACAGATTCACGGCCAGCCTCAGCAACTTAGTGAGGTCCTTTGCAACTTAGACCCTGCTTCAAAATAAAAAATAAAAATAGGGCTGGGAGTGTAGCTTGGAGGTAGAATGCCTCTGAGTTCAGTCTCAGTCTTTCTCTCTCTCTCTCTCTCTCTCACACACACACACACACACACACACACACACACATTAAAATAAATGGGTAAGTATTTTTTTTTTTTTTGTGGTACTAGGGATTGAACCCAGGGACAGTCAACCTCCAAGCTACACCCCCAGCCCTATATTTTATTCTTTATTTTGAAATAGGGTCTCACTAAGTTGCGGAAGGCCTCACTAAGTAGCTGAGGCTGGCCGTGAATCCGGATCCTCCAGTCTTAGCCTACCAAGTACTTGGAGAAGTATTTTATAAAAAAGATACCTAGGATACTGAAAATAGCATTTATTTGAGGATGAACTTTTAGGAATTTTAGAAGTTGCTCATTGTTCACAAATCATTGTTTCTTCTACATAGTTTTCTACATAATTTTTGCTTTGGCTGATTATTTGAAATAAGAAATTTAAAAAGTCTACATGAAGTTATTCAGTGCTGGGAGTAGTAATTATTGTGAAAATTTCAACTTTAATAGTAAGTGTTGAAACACATTTGATTACCCACATATATATTTTATAAGAAAAGGTTGGGAATATCATAAAATATTTGGATTAACTGGAATGTTAATGTCAGCCCTTTGTCTATCCTTTGTGTATCAGGAAATAATATCCCCCCCTTTAAGACACTAAAAAGCAAAGCAAATAAAGGAAAAGTGCTTTATTTATCTCTAAAGCAAGAGTTGTATACAGAAATGTTTTAAATTTCCTTCAAAATTCAAATTTAGTAATTAAAACCAACATGTAAAAGAAAGTATGATTTTACCTTATTATTTTGTGAATGTTGGAACTTTTTAACACTAGTTTCATATGCTTGATTCTTAGAGTGATCTGGCAACCTACAAAAGAAAGCAAAAACACAATTTCCTGTTTCCTGGACTTTATCAACAACAGCAACTACAACTTTCTACTCTTAGTTTTTAAATTATGACAAGTGGAAATGGAGAACACTTTTTTTTGTGGTACTGGAGATTGAACCCAGGGACATCCTACCTCTGAGCTACACCCCCAGCCCTACTTTTTTTTTTTTTTTTTTTTTTCGGTACCGGGGATTGAACGCAGGGGCGTTCTACCTCCACGCTATGCCCCCGGCCCTATTTTTTTAATGCTTTATTTTTGAAACCGGGTCTCACGATGTTGCGGAGGGCCTCGCTAGGTAGAGAGAGAGACAGAGACAGAGACAGAGACAGAGACAGAGACAGAGAGGAGAGAGATCAATCAATCAAGCGCACGCGCATGCGCGCTGAGGCTGTCCGCGAACCCGGATCCTCCCGTCTCCGCCTCCTAAAGTACTGGGATTACAATCGTGCGCCACCACGCTGGGCTCCAGCCCTACTTTTTATTCTTTATTTTGAAACAGGGTCTCACTAAGTTGCTAAGGACCTCGGTAAGTTGCTGAGGTTGGCCACGAACCTGTGATCTTCCTGTCTCACCTCCCAAGTAGTGGGATTACAAGCGTGCCTGCGCACCACGCCTGGCTGAGAGCACGTTTTTGCAGGTGTCTTACATCCCTGAGTTTTGCCTGTGAGTTGATTTACTTTTTCTTAGGAGTGGCCTCAGAGGATTGAAGGAAACTCATGGGAAAGATGAGGTCATGGACAAATTCATCTTGCAAAGAATGGAGTGACTTTTCAAGTCAAGTTCTGAATTGTGGTTGTTATAGAACAACTCTAATAGCACTTAAGTTTAAAGTATACATTCTAAACTTTGTATACACGTATGTATGTATGTGTGTATTATATAATTTGTGTTGATAGTATATCAGTGTTTTGCACTTGGTATTTTTCTTCTTTACCTCACAAATAGTTACAATATTTGGGGGATACCTTCATATATATATATATATATATACATATATATATATATATATATATATATATATATATAATTTCCTTATTCATATACTGTTTAATTTCTCCCAACATTCTGTCCATTATAATTTCAGAAGGAGAGAAAAACCTATCCCATTCCCAGTGCTTGATGGAAAGAAAGCAGAGGGGAGGGGAGGGGAGAGGTAGTTTAAGGAGGTTGAGTAACAATTTTCTTGTTCCTCCTCCTACCACAGAAGGCAGCATCTTTGGTTCCTACTTGTCCTGGTTGGGAGATATAGATGCTCTAAAAATACCAGGAAGCTGGCAGATACCTGGGTTCAGAACCAAGAGATCACAGATGAGGGGGAAATGGGAATAGAAACTTTCCAGAAGATTTGGTGAGATCAGGAGAGCTACACCTCACCAAGTGTTTCGAGGGAACTAAGTTACCTGAAATAATTGCTCAAATTATGAATCAGATGAAGTTTTTTTTCTTTTCGGTACCAGGGATTGAACGCAGGGGCGTTCTACCTCCGCGCTACACCCCCGGCCCTATTTTTTATACTTTATTTTGAAACCAGGTCTCACGAAGTTGCAGAGGGCCTCACTAAGTAGAGAGAGAGAGAGAGAGAGAGACAGGGAGAGAGAGCGAGAGAGAGAGACAAGGAGAGAGAGAGCGAGAGAGCTGAGGCTGGCCGCGAACCCGGATCCTCCGGTCTCCGCCTCCCAAAGTACTGGGATTACAAGCATGCGCCACCACGCCCGGCCAGATGAAGTTTTAAAACCGGTATTGGAGCTGGGTGTGGTGGCGCACCTTGTAATCCCAGTACTTGGGAGGCTGAGACAGGAAGACTGCAGGTTCATGGCTAACTTCAGCAACTTAGCAAGGTCCTTAGGAACTTAGTGAGACCCTGTTTCCAAATAAAAAAATAAAATAGGGCTGGGGGTGTAGCTCAGAGGTAGAATGCCCCTGGGTTCAGTCCCCAGTAAACATACACACACACACACACACACACACACACACACACACACACTATGTTTAGTTCCAACCCCTTTCTCCCTCTCCCCCAGTCTCTCCACTATCCAGTAGAGAAGGGGCTCAAAAGGAAGATAGTAACAATTATGTAGAAGGAACAAGTGGACATCCTCCCAACCCACATCTGAGGAATAGCATGTAAGTGAAACTGACCTTGCTGCAGTAAAACAGTACTTTCATATTATTAAAACTTCCTCATCAATTTCACTTTGTACTGTCATTTACTTAAGTTGGCCCCTATACTTAGAAACAATTTTCATTATTATAAATAGCATCACAGACCAGATTAGGCCTATTAAATTAAAGGACAAAAGTGAAAATTTTTATATCTGTAGAGGAAAAGTCATAAATCATTTACTCTGTTAGATCTAGATTTGCATATTTTGTGCCTATGTAATGATAATTGTGATTAATAAAAGTCAAACTCATTAAGCCAAAGAAGGGACCTTTGAAAATGAAAGTTTTGTTTATTCTTGAGAGAATTCTGCTAGTCCTAATACATTAGAATCTACATATAGAACGTCTGAAATTAAGAGAAATGAAAAATGCACAGAGTACAGTCATAAATATTGAATGGGGGAAAGTGGAGGAAAAACAGAAGTGCAGATGTAATGAATGACAATGACTTTGCAGCAGGACGCATGCCTGAGTCAGCTGGAACCACTCTTGGCGTCAGTGGGCTCGTCTTCAGTGAGGCGCTTCCCTCAGTAGCACTGTCCTGGCTCCTCACTTCCAGGTAGAAGAGCGAGCAAAACTGAAGCCAACTTTGCAGTTCTTCAGAAATTGCTGTTTTCACGGTCACAACACTTAGCAAGCTAACGGATTTGCTTTGAAGTGTCAGGTAGGGAATCTCAGTTTTTCCTTACAGTGCAGCCCTTCCGATAATGCTAGCAGCTGAGCAGTTTATACTGAGGGGCATCTAGTCTATTTCTTAACTAAACCCATGAATTCATTCCTACCATCCCTATTATACAGATAAGAAATTTGAAGATTAAGGGAGGGGGGATGCGGTTCAATGTCACACCTAGTTAGGAGCAGAGCTCTGAGTTGGGCTTGGGTTTAACTTTTAAAGCCTCTAATGTAAGCCATTGTCTAATCAATGGCTGATTCAGTTTTGTTAGCTGATCTTCATATAAATGATTTGCCAGGGCCGGGCGTGGTGGTGCACGCATGTAATCCTAGTACTTGAGAGGCTGAGACAGGAGGATCGCAGGTTCATGGCCAGCCTCAGTTACTTAGTGAGGCCCTCCACAACTTAGTGAGACCTGTTTCAAAATAAAGAATAGAAAATAGGTCTGGGGTGTAGCTCGGATGTAGAGGCCCCTGGGTTCAATCCCCAGTACCACTAAATAAGTAAATAAATAAATAAATAAATAAATAAATAAATAATAGCCAGAGTCACAGAAATGATGGTATCTTGCAAGGAATAGAAATAACTGATGGGAGGGGAGCTAGTGCCAGGGATCCAGGAGGGACCCTCTGAGTAGCCCCAGCGGAAGCTCGGGGGCAACAGGTTTGTCCTCATGCTGAGGATATTGTGGTCCCACACTTAACATTTAGAAAGGCATCTTTAATTATGGAGTTGTAAAGGGGTAGTGTGGGGATTTCCCTCTTCTCCCTGAAGATAAACATCCTTCTCCCCTTCCTTCCTGTCTACTGCCCAGCATCTAACGAGGTGACTGGCACATGGTGCACAGAAATGCTTGTTGAATTAAATCGGTGTAAGAAGCATCAGTATCCCTGTGCATCTGGAGGCCTTGAGCCCACGGTACCCCGAAAGACCAGCACAAGTGGAGGACGCGGAGTGCCGCAAACCTCCCTCCGTGGGAGCTATTCACTTCTAGGTCTCACTTATGACAACCTAGCATTAAAGTGATCTTTCTTGTTCAAGAAAGAGGGATGTTAAAAATTACAAATTGCACATCCATCTGAAATAAATAGAGTAAAGATGGAATAAGTTACTATTTTTTTTTTTTTTTTGCGCTACCAGGGATTGAACCCAGGGTGTTCTACCTCTGCGCTACAGCCCCGGCCCTATTTTTTATACTTTATTTTTTTGAAACCGGGTCTCACGAAGTTGCGGAGGGCCTCACTAAGTAAGAGAGAGAGAGAGAGAGAGAGAGAGAGAGAGAGAGAGCGAGCCACTACGCCCGGCATAAGTTACTATTTATAAAAGCCACATGCAACCCCCTTCTCCACAATCACCTTATTAGAGCCTTGCTCATTGACTCTTTTCCTTCCTTCCTTCTTTCCTTCCTTCCTCCCTCCCTCCCTCCCTCCCTCCCTTTCTTCCTTCCTTCCTTCCTACCTTCTTTCCTTCCTTTCTGGGGGATTGAACCCAAGGGCATTCTACCTCCGAGCCACATCCCCAGCCTTATTTTAGCCTTTATTTTGAAACAGGGTCTTGCTAAACTGCTGAGGCTGGTCTTGAACCTGCAATCCTCCTGTCTCAGCCTCCCAAGAACTGGGATTATAGGCATGCACCACCACGCCCGGCTCCTTTTAAAATACAGGAGCAAGCTGGGCATGGTGGCGCACGCTTGTAATCCCAGTACTTGGGAGGCTGAGACAGGAGGATCCCAGGTTCGCGGCCAGCCTCGGCTACTTAGTGAGACCCTGTTTCAAAATAAAAAATAAAAAATAGGCCTGGGGGTGTAGCTTGGAGGTAGAATGCCCCTGGGTTCAATCCCCAGTACTAATAAATAAATAAATAAATAAATAAATAAATAAATAAATTATAGGAGCAATATATGAATATATATTCTCATTATTTCAAAACCTGAACTCCAATTCTATTCCTCTCTATGGCTAACTGGAATGTATCTATCATTCCACATTTTTTGCTGTGCATTTACTAACACATAGGTTAAGCAATATAAAATCGCCAATGTTTGATGACTTGTGACTGACAGAATGGCAATGCCATATGATTGAAATGAATACACAAGTACACAGTTTTGTTATCATTTTTTTTTTTTTTTGCGGTACTGGGGATTGAGCCCAGGAGCATTCTGCCTCTGAGCTCCACCCACAGCCCTATTTTGTTTTATTCTTTATTTTTGAAACCGGGTCTCACTAAGTTGCAGAGGCCTCACTAAGTAGCTGAGGCTGGCTGCAAACCCGGATCCTCCAGTTTCAGCCTCCCAAGTACTGGGATTACAAGCGTGCGCCACCACGCCTGGCTTGCTTCCTCATTTAATGATACATCTTGGGTTTTTTATTCTAGTGGAGCTGTGTCATTACTTTTAGCTGCTGTGTTCTGCAGTAAATAATACACTAAACTCTAAATTAACGATCCCTTCCTTTTCTGTGGTGCTGGGGGTTGAACCCAGGGCTATGCATATGCGGGGCAAGTGCTTTACCACTGAGCTACATCCCCAGAACATTATTCCCCTATTGATGGACTACACTTTTTTTTCACAATTCAAAGGAATGCTACTGTGAACATTTTTGTCCACATATTTTAGTGCATAGGTGCAACTGTGTTTTTAGGAATAACTGCCTAAAAATAGAGTACCTGAATCAAATGTAAAGTTTCATAGATGCTACTGACAAATTCTCTGGAAAAAAGGCTTTTCTAAGCCAGGCGTGGTGGCACATGCTTGTAATCCCAGTACTTTGGGAGGCGGAGACCAGAGGATCCGGGTTCACGGCCAGCCTCAGCTCTCTCTCTCTCTCTCTCTCTCTCTCTCTCTCTCTCTACCTAGTGAGGCCCTCTGCAACTTCGTGAGACCTGGTTTCAAAATAAAGTATAAAAAATAGGGCCGGGGTACTGCAAAAAAAAAAAAGGCTTTTCTGATTTACACATCCACCGTCAATGCTTGATAGGACTAGTTCCCCTCCCCTTTGTTCCCCACCCTGGTACTGCCGGCCTTCTTTTGCCAAACTCAAGAACGACAAATAATTTCTTACTGTTTTAGATTTCTCCGATCACAGTGAGATTGAGCATCATCTATATTTCACTGGTCATTTGTTTTCTTCTATGAATTGATCCTTTGTATTCCCTACTCATTTTAACATTAGGATGTTTGTCTTTTATCAATAAGTGGGATCTCTCATTATTATGGATGTTTATGCTTTGTCTAAAATATAGTTTATACTTTCCTTCAATCTCATTGTTTACCTGACACTTTTATTTATAACATTTTTTTCTCTATAGAAGTATTTTTGTTTTTGGTGTGGGACTAGGGATTGAACTTAATGGCATTCTACCTCCGAGCTACACTTCCAGCTCTTTTCTTTATTATTTTGTTTTGAAACAGGGTCTCACTAGGTTGCTGAGAGTCTCATTAAGTTGCTGAGGTTGGTCTTGAACCTGTGACTCTCCTGTCTCAGCCTCCCAAGTACTGGAATTACACCTGGCTAAAAGTTCTCTTCTTAATGTTTTCTGGGATTGTTGTCTTAATTAGGGTTTTTTTTAGCCCAAGATTTTAGAAATATTAATGAAATCGTGTGTCATTTTTTTTTTTTTTTGCGGTACTGGGGAATTAACCCAGGGGCATTCTACCTCTGAGAGACACCCCCCACATCCCTATTTTTTATTCTTTACTTTTTGAAACAGGGTCTCACTAAGTTGTGAAGGGCCTCACTAAGTAGCTGAGGCTGGCCACGAACCCGGATCCTCCAGTCTCAGCCTCCCAAGTACTGGGATTACAAGCGTGCACCACCACACCCGGCTGTGTCATATTTTTATAGTTTTGATTTTAGACTTGGATCTGTGTGTGTGTGTGTGTGTGTGTGTGTGTTACTGGTGATTGAACCCAGAGACATTCTACCTCTGGGCTACACCCCCAACCCTATTTTTTTTATTTTGATACAGGGCCTCACTAAGTTGTGGAGGGCCTCACTTCGTTGCTAAGACTGGTTGTGAACCTATGATCCTCCTGTATCAGCCTCCCAAGTACTGTTGGAGCTTTGATGTAAATTGATTTTCTGTGATAAGGTGATAATTTTATATTTTTTATAAATGGGAGGCCAATTGTACTCTCTGGTAGCCAGTCCACACTCTCCCTATTTATTTGAAATGCTTATTAATATAAATTCCCTAGTGTATAAGGTCTACATGGGTGTTCAATTTATCTGTTGTCTATTTCCATGTCCATCTCAGCTGTCTAAATACTATTTTATGTATGTATTGTTATCTGACACAGAAATAACCCATCATTGTCCAAGATTTTTCTCTTGTACATTTTCATTTTTAGAGGAACAGTAGAGCTAGAATGTCCAGTTCCACAAGGACTCTTGTTGGGGTTTGAACTGTGATTAACTTGGAGAAAAGTCCAGAAGCAGCAGCATCTTTACTTCCCCGACTGGATACTCTGTGATTTCTGTTCTTTGTAAAAATTCTTTAAGACTTCATTTCATATACCTCTTGCAGCAACCCAGAGGGTAGGTTTGTCTCACTATCCAGTTAGGAAATTGCAGTTTAGAGAAGGAACATGGCCAAGGTCACTTGATTGTTAAATTGCTAAGCTGACATGGTAGCCACAATCTGACTCCAGGACATGCTTCTTAACCACTACTGGGTGAACATCTTTAAGATGCTAATACTTGAGAGGAGCAGGGTGTGTTTTCTCAAGGAAGAGGCTGAATCTCTGTAGTTTCCTGAGGCTTGAGTTTTGTAAGTAGATGGCCATGAGTTCCCCTGGTGGGAAATTAGGGACTGTGGCCACTAGAGTGAGCAAGAGGAAAGCAAGACGCCCAGGACGGTCTGGTAATGACGGGTCTGAGGTGATCCTCACTGAGATGTGCAGGTGTCGGCTGGAGGCTCTGGCTGGGAAAGGCTGGCGTCATTCCCCAAAGTGGCCCGGGGACAGGCTCATGCAGAAGCCTTCTGGGGGCAGAGTGTACATTGCAGACCTTGCCTGGGTGCTATGCAGCTTGAGAAGAATTGGACACCTCCATGTTCCCTCCTTGTTCCTAAGTCCACCCACATCCTGAAGTCTGGTTTGTGCACAGAAAGCTAATTACATCTCCCTGTTCCCCCTTCCAAAGAGCTTCTCTAACCTTTTTGTCTGGGAATGAAGGACTGATTAAACACATACGATACCTCTAGAGAATGGACTACTATGATCGTTAAAAGTGTGCTACAGAGAATATTTAATGATGTGAAGAAATGTTCTAGGTCAAAAAGGTGGCTACAAAACAAGTCAGTCTGATTCCATTTTGCTTTAGAAAATTCTATATAAATACGGGCACCCAAAGATGATAGCAGTTCATGTGATGAATTACACAGGATATTTATCTTCTTTCTCATAATTTTCTATATTTCCCGACTTTCTTACAATGAAAGCTATTCTGCTTGCAAGCAGGGAACAACCCCTAAATTTCACACAAACCTCTTAAGGCAGGAACCAAGTGCTCTGTCTGGAAGCTAACATGGGTTCTTTCTTCCTCTCCTATTGGACTTATGAAAATACTGCCCCAAATCCTAGGGCAGGTTCTCAAAGTGTGGTCATTGAGCAGCAGCATGGGCGCTATGCCTCCCCAGCCCGGCCGAGTGAGAAGCAGCAGAGCAGGCCCCGTGGCGTGTGTTCCAACAAGCCCTCCTCGAGGCGCTTCCCGTGCTCCCTGACGTCTGACAACCGCGGGTTTAAAGGACCGGATGCACACATTCTAATGATAGGCTTCCCAGAAGTACAATGAATTCTTGGGTTTGTGACATTAGTGTGCTTGACCTACCTGCACGGAGCCCCCTTCCCCTGGGGGGCCTCACATTCCTCTCCAGGGGCACAGAGGCCTGGGTCCAGGTGGTCCAGGTGCCCCTGACTCTCGTACCCCGGTCTGCAGCGACACTCCACCTCCTCCGTCCACTCATTCTTGACGCACTGGGCAAATTTGCCGCAGGCCAGGAATTTGCAGGGATCTGTTTGATCAGCTGTAAGAGATAGGGCAGAGTTTGATGAATGCCTGCGTGTTGAAGCAGTGGACCTGGCAGCAGATAAAGGGGAGAGACTAAATATGTGCACATCCATTTTGGAATGGGCCCTACGGTGGGAATAACAGATGAGTGAGAAGAGAGCCATACTTTGTATCTTCAAAAAATGAATTTATAGATACAGGTGATAATATATTTAGCTCTAACTATAATTATGTTCAGACTTTAAAGTGCATTAGACTCATCTGGAGGCCTTATTAAAACAGATTCTGGCTAGATGTGGTGGCGCAGCCTGTAATCCCAGTACTGGGAGTCTGAGACAGGAGGAGCGCAGGTTTGAGGCTAGTCTCAGCAACTTAGCAAGACCATTTCAAAATTAAAAATAATTTTAAGAAGGGATGGGGTATAGCTCAGAGATAGAATGCCCCTGGTATCAAAACAAGACAAAACAAAAAAAAAAAAAATCAAAAACAGTTTCTGCTGGAAGGTGGATTATACATCAAAAGCATCTCAGAATATTTAGCTCTGGGAGGCCGGTGGCCCTGTAAACCTTCCTTGTTTTTACAGAGTCGAGGACACTGAGCTCCGAGACACAGATGGTCAGAATTCCCATGGGCTGAGCGCAGAGTCGGAACAGGCCGTCAGATCACTGTTCTTCCTGCTTTGGAAGGGTTTCCTGCTTAACCACTCAGCCATTTGCCCCTCAGATCATTCATTAATACACATTTCTTATGTGCAAGCAAGTAGGGAACAGGCAACTGAGAATAAAACCATTGATCCAAGATATCTAGGGGAGGTAAGTAATGAATTCAGTTAATTCTATATAAGGAGCCCAATACCTAGTCCAGTGTAAGAGTCCTAAATATGAAGATAAATTTAGAGACATGATCATCCTGGAGGAGATTGCTTTGGACTGAGTATTTAAAGTGGGTTGGAAGCTGGTTGTGGGGGTGTACCCAGAGGCTGAGGCAGGAGGATCGCAATTTCAAGGCCAGCCTGGGAAACTTAGTGAGATAAAAATATAAAAATAAAAAGGGCTGAGGATTTAGGTCAGTACTTGCTTAGCATGTGTGAGGTCTTGGTTTCAATCCCCAGCACCACAGTAAATAAATAATAAATAAATAAGTATGTACAAAGGCTGGGAAAAGCATTTCCACTGGGGACAGCATATAAGCAGAGGAACAGAGGTTAAAGTACAGAAATCTGAAGAGAAAGCAGGAGAAACCCAGTTAGGAAGGAGCAGACACTTATGAATGGGAAGGAAGAGAACCAAGATGGGAAAGGTGTGTTAAGGCCAATTTGTGAATGACACACTAAGGAATTTAGACTGTAGAGGCAGGTGGGAGCCACCGAGGATTTTCGAGCAAGGAAAAAGTATGATCAGAATTGCGCTTTAGACGGTATGTAAATAGACGTGGAATTTTTAGAATTAGGATGACTTCAGAGATCATCTTGTCCAATATTCCCCAAGTGGGAACATTTGTGGCACTCTAATTCAGCAAAGACTTGATAAGTTTTATACTAAAAAGAGGTTTGATAGCTAAATAAGTTTTTAAAAATGCTGTGTGACTGTTGGTGGGAATGTAAATTAGTACAGCCATTATGGAAAACAGTATGTAGTTTCCTCAAAAAATTAAAAATAGACCTACCAGATGATCCAGCAATCCCACTACTGGGTATATATACAAGGAAATGAACTCTATATCAAAGCATGATCTGCATTCCCATGTTCACTGCAGCACTATTCACAGTAACCAAGGTATGCTATCAACATAAATGCCCATCAGTAGATGAATGGATAAAGAAATAATCACACACACACACATACGCGCGCACACACACACACACACACACACACACACACACACACACTGGAAGGCTATTCAGCCATAAGAAGTATGAAATCCTGTATCTGCAACAACATGGATGAGCCTGGAGGATATTATGTTAAGTGAAATAAGCCAGGCACAGAAACACAAATACTGCATGATCTCCCTGTATGTGGAATCTACTCTCATCCATGTTGAGAGTCGAATGGTGGTTCCCAGCTACTGGGAGAGTAGGTGGGAGGGAGCGGTGGGGAGAGGTTGGGCCACAGTACAGTGTTACAGTTAGATAGAAGTTAGTTCTATGCATCCTATTACACAACAGGGTGACTGTGGTTAACAACAAAGCATTGTATATTACAAAGTAGCTAGAAGAGAGGATTTTGAACATTCTCATCACAAAGAACTGATAAATGCTTAAGGTGATGAAAATGATAATCAGTCTCTATATATGTATTGAAATATATTGCACTATGTATATATGTATTGAAATGTATATATTGAAACATATTGGCAATGTATATATGTATTGAAATATATTGCACTCCATAAATATGTACAATTATTATCCATCAATCATAGATTAAAAAAATAAGGGTCAATGGTGCACATCTGTGGTCCCAGGTACTTGGAAGGACCACTTGAGCCCAGGCTCTTGAGATTAACCTGGGATCAGACCTATCTCAAAACCAACCAACCAACCAAACAAACAAACAAATAAATGTAAGACAAAAAAGAAAAAATATATTGTATAAAATAAATATAACAGGTTTCTCTTTCTTTCCCTTGCTCTTTTTCACCCTCCAACACCACCTCTTCTCTTTTTACTTTTAAACCTCTTCTGGTCATTAATAAACTCATGTCTATTGTGAATCTTCAAGCAGAAAATGTAGTCAGCTGCTTTGCCAAGTTTACAGACCACGGACAGTGTGAGAATTCCAGTGAACCCCCATGCTCACTGTCCCCGCCAAGCACCCCCTTGTAGAGGAAGACAATAAAGCCAGGGAGAGTGGAGTGGCCAGCCCACAGGTTCCTGCAAGAGCAGGACCTTGAAAACATATTTCGGCGGGGCATGGTGGCGCACGCTTGTAATTCCAGTACTTTGGGAGGCGGAGACCGGAGGATCCGGGTTCGCGGCCAGCCTCAGCTCTCTCTCTCTCTCTCTCTCTCTCTCTCTCTCTC
>PVJS01049058.1:0-14804 GCA_004027185.1 Glis glis
CCCCCGGCCCTATTTTTTATACTTTATTTTGAAACCAGGTCTCATGAAGTTGCAGAGGGCCTCACTAAGGAGAGAGAGAGAGAGAGAGAGAGAGAGCGAGTGAGAGAGCCGAGGCTGGCCGCGAACCCGGATCCTCTGGTCTCCGCCTCCCAAAGTACTGGGATTACAAGCGTGCGCCACCATGCCCGGCTTCCCAAACCGTTTTAATTTTTTTGTTTTGAAACAGGTTCTCTAGGTTTCTGAGGTTGTCCTCTAACTTGCGATCCTCCTGTCTCAGCCTCCCAAGTACTGGGATTACAGGCATGTTCCACCACGCCCAGCTTCCCAGTATATTTTATTATCATGTTGCCTATTCCCCCCTTCCTGTAATGGGACTATTTTTATTGGAGTGCTGTTAGATATATACATCAACATGGCCGGGCGTGGTGGCGCACGCTTGTAATCCCAGTACTTGGGAGGCGGAGACCGGAGGATCCCGGTTCGCGGCCAGCCTCAGCTAATTAGTGAGGCCCTCCGCAACTTCGTGAGACCCGGTTTAAAATAAAGGATAAAAAATAGGGCCGGGGGTGTAGCTCGGAGGTAGAACGACCCTGGGTTCAATCCCCGGTACCGCAAAAAAAAAATAAAAAAAAGATATATACATCAACTTAGGAAGAACTGACATTATTATAATGTTAGTCCTTATGTCTTTCTTTTGTTTAAGTGTATTTGATGAATTTCAGGGTGTTTTATGGTTTTAAAATATTACTCAATAAGTTTATGCCTAGGCATTTTATTTTCTTCTCTGGTGTCTGAAATGGCATCTTCTCTTATGTTTTCTGAAGGGACTGGAACCATTTTCTTTTCTGACGCATGTTAGAGTAGAAAAGCATAGGGTTTTGGTTGTCAGAGACATGGGTTCAAACCTGAGGTTCACCAGTTACTGGCAGCAGGTCCCTGGGCAAGTCTCTTCTGCTTCTCTGCACCTCAGTTCCCTTCTCTGTAAGATGGGAAGAATAAGCCCTGGAGGGTTGTTGTAATGGCTCAAAGTTTGTAAATATTTAGCTCTCAATATGCACTAGCTTCCTTCCTCTTGGCTCCCAAAGGGAGTTGGGTCAAGTGTACAGTTTCTAACCAAACCTTTTTATCCAGAGCCAGTATGGTTTTCTCCTCCCCGATCACCTTCTCCTCCCCCGATCACCTCCTCTCTGAGACTCTGAAACTCCACAGTCTATCTCAAACTCTTCTTCAAGCCAAGCCTCCCCAGGTAGCAGGCCCCTCCCCAGTGCCACTCGGGCGGTCTGTGCCTGGCTTAGGTAGCTATCCTGGGCAGCCTGCCCATAAGAGAGAATAGAAGGCTGTACTCCTTGCCAGGACTCTTGAGGCCCAACTCTGGAACCAAAGCCTGGGAATCTGTCTCAGGTAGGTCACTCGCTGCCAGTGTGTAGGCCGGGTACAATCTTCCCAGTGTTTGAGTCTGATGGCTGTATCGTGGGGGCTGAGGGTGAGGCCAGGAACAGCACCTTTGTGAGTTACTCTGGCCCCTGGCCAACCCAGATGGGGCTTCCTTTCCTCCTGGAGCTAGGCAGGCCAGCAGGCCAGAGTAATTATCTCTTGCAGATCTCTCAGAGCCCGCTGGCTGAGCAGGGTCCTCAGCCTGGTGGGTGGGGAGATTGCTAGTAGGAGTAGTTAGTAGTTAACCAGTTTTCTACAGCACTAGTCCTAGGGGAGGGCTGGCCACTCACTCAGTGGGACTGGTTGCTAGGAAGTTCTCTTTCCTGGGCTATGAAAGATTTCTGCTTTCCTTAAGTTCTGACATTGCCAGAGGTTTACCATAGGAAGTGCTGGACTGTTTGGCAAGGTGGAGGGGCCGTCAGGTGGTCCGAGGGCATGGGAGCCACTGGGACCTGTTCTCAGAAGGAAGCTCTGGTGTGAACATGGGTCTGAGTCCTGGCTATTCTGCTTGCCTGCTGTGTGGTTTTGGGCAAGTTTGGTCATCTCACTGAACCTTGCTTTTGTCATCTGTACAATGGGGATAAGGGTGTGTGTGTGTGTGTGTGTGTGCGTTTGTGTGTGTTTTACTGGGGATTAAATCCAGGGGCATTCTACCTCTGAGCTACATCCCCATCCCATTTTATTTTTTTGTTTTGAAGCAGGGTCTCACTAAGTTGCAGAGGGCCTCTCTAGGTTGTTGAGGCTGGCTGCAAACCTGCAATCCTCCTGTCTCAGCCTCCCAAGTACTGGGATTACAGGCATGTGCCACCATGCCTGGCTGGGATAAGGATATTTACCTCATAGAAATGTTAGATGGTGAAGGGTCCATTCCTCACCTTAGGAACTCAGGATCAGCCGGGTCTTTGGCTTCCGTGGCAGAAAAGAATTTCAGCCCATGCCAGTCAGAGACAAAGACTGAGGTTTATTTAGGAAAAGTGGGGGATACACATTCAAGGGAGAACGTGGGCCATCTCAAGATGGAAAGAGTAACTTTGGGGTCTTACAGGTCTTCTTTTATAGGAGACCCCGTGAGGGGGTGGGTAGGGGCATACAGCAGGGGTGGAGGTCTGGACTTTCTCAGAATCCTCAGTTTCCTGAATCAGTGGGTGTCGGCTGGGTGGCGCCTGAGCTTGACCTTCCTTCTGGATCCTCTGTTTACTAAACATCTCAGGAATCTCAGGTGGGGAGAGGGGCCATTATGATTAAGGGTGTGGGCTTACTGAGGCTTCTGCCTGAGATAGAACAGACCCTATAAGGTAAAGTTAAGGATTATGAAGTTTCTAGATTTTAAAACTATATTTTCCCTTTCCTTCCCAGTTTGTCTCCTTTCTACCTAATATTTTATTTCTCTTACCTAATCCCCCCCCACTTAGATCCCTTAATCTTAAGAGTTGATGAAGGGTATAAGTCTGTCTTCTACAGCTTCTTCAATGCTGATGAGGGGTAAAGGCCCTGCCTAGCTAGGGACCAGAAGTCTCATCCTAACTGACCTAAAGGAGACAGAGAAAACTGGCCTCAGTTCTTGAGTTGGGTTTTTTACAGTCAGGTCAGAAGCTAACATCTCTGAAGGACACAGCCCCAGGAACATGAGGATCAGATGGTGGTCTTTTTCTTTTTTTGCGATACTAGGGATTGAACCCAGGGGCATTCTACCTCCGAGCTACACCCCCAGCCCTAGTTTTTATTCTTTATTTTGAAACAGGGTCTCACTAAGTTGCGGAGGGCCTCAGTAAGTAGCTGAGGCTGGACGTGAACTCGGATCCTCCTGTCTCAGCCTCCCAAGTGCTAGGATTACTAGCGTGCGCCACCACGCCCGGCTAGATGGTGGTCTTTTTCTATGTGCCTGAAGTTTTTGTTGTGTCCATTGTGCCAAGGCAGCCATGAGAGCTGCTCTGTCAATGTTCATAAGTCTGGTTATTTGGTCAACAAAGCCATTCATCTGCCTTTTGATGGTATTGCACTTGCGGTGGGCATCTTCATAAAAAATTGACATGTTAGTGCATTGTACAATAACCCAGATATATCTTTATCCTGGGTGATCCACTGATTAGCATTTCAAACTAGAAGTCAGGTAGTCAACTTATTTGGTTACATATGGCATTGTGAAAAATTCTCAAGGCACAAAGCATACAATTTAGCATATTGGCTGCTATGACCCTATTTATTAGTACTAATAATTTGTTTACTATAAAGATTATAAGCCACTGCTATCTATCTTTTGTTTTTACATATTTGGCAGAGCCATCTATAAACAAGCATCTTTTCTTTAGGTTTAAGGTTATTTTACCCTTTTTCCCACTTTATGGGAGACCCCATTAACTCTTAAAGTATCTTTAAAGTTCCTGGCTTAGTAAAGAAATTCCCATAATGAAAAAGGCAAAAAAAGTTCCACAAGAGTAGAAAGAAGCAAGATACCTGGTTTATAGTACATAGAGGAACTTAAACAGTTTTTTTTTTTAACTTTGAGCAGGACTCTTAGAAACTCCAGTACCTTACAGGAATAGGAATTTTTCCTTTTATGGTGTCCAGTGGTCCTGGACCTACAAAATCTCAAGAGGGACAGGTTTAGCTTTATAGCATTTTATAAAGACTCAGAAGTTTTGGGAATCAGGGCCATATTATATTTCTGTGAGCCTAAAACTGAAGTTCCATTATAAATTATAATGTAGACTATAAGGTGGAGCCAAAGTCAGAAGCTAGCTAGTTAAATTATGTGGGTGGTCTTTTAAATGGCTCCATGAATATGACTCTTCTTTTACTCCAGAATAGCACACTTGCTTTTGGTTATACTTTCCTGCTGGGTGTTCAAGACCAAGTAGTTATCCCAATGCTGGGAAAATATAAATTATTATAAAATTTTTTCTGTTAAGGTCAGTCAAGTCTCCTTAGGGTCACTCCTAGGGAATCTGTGAGACTTTTCCTCAACCAGTTGTGCCATCTGCCAGGATGGGTCATGGTCTTGCTGACCATTTGGCTTCCCTTGAAGCATAGGGGGCATTTCCCTGTCCAGTGACCCTCCTTTTTGCAAAGTATGTACTGGTGGCTCCCAGTCTCTGGAGCCTTTGTGATCCCCCTGTTTCGGGAGGTCAGATGACTCACTGGAGCTGCAGGGCCTTAGTGAGGTCTTCCCCTGGGTCCTATTTGACCTTGGAGGGCTAGGGCAAAAATATTGGCTGTTCTCTTCTTAGCTTTTTATTTCCTGATTGTTTTAAAATTCCTAGTTGTTGAGCACCCAGAAGGTCAGTTACACCAATCATTTGTAATGAATGCGGATCAATATTATAGTCTGTTTTCCAGATAATGGCTATTAAAACATTGTTTAGGTTATTCTGTTAAAGTTGAACATCTATAATGTTGACAACAGAATTGTCAGGGGAATCACGATAATTCCATGGTGAGTCCAGAGGAGTTCCCAGGTTTAGGGAAGGGAAACACCTCAGAACTTTGGGGACCTTGGCTTCCATGGCAGAAAAGAATTTCAGTACATGCCAGTCAGAGACAAAGACAGAAGTTTATTTAGGAAAATGGGGGATACACGTTCAAGGGAGAACATAGGTCACCTTGTGAGAGAGGCATTTGGGGTTTTACAGTTCTTATTTTATAAGACCCCCATGAGGGGGAGGGTAGGGCTGCACAGCAGGGGTGGAGGTCTGGACTTTCTCAGAATCCTCAGGTTCCTGACATCAAGCTGGGTGGAGCTTGAGCTTGACCTTCCTTCTGGATCCTTTGTTTACTTAGCATCTCTGGAATCTCAGGTGGGGAGAGGGGCCATTATGATTTAAGGGTTCTGCCTAAGATAGAACAGACCCTGTAGGGTGAAGATAAGGATTATGAAGTTTCTAAATTTTAAAATTAGTTTCCCTTTCCTTCTCAGATTTGTCTCCCTTCTACCCAATATTTTAATTTCTCCTATCCTGCCTCATAATGATGATGCAGTTAAGAAGAAATGCATTAAAAAGTCTGTACTAAACCTGCCAAATAATAATACTCAGTAGCTCATATAGCTATGCCCATCACCTCTCTGTGCAGGTTTCCTCTCCACTTACTTGAAATCTGACCTGTCCATTTGCTCACTCGCTCATTCATTCACTTATTCAATGTACATTAATTTTCTGCCCTAGCTGGTACATGGGACCCACGGCAAGCAAGGCAGCTGTGGTCCTTGCTCTCACGGAGCTCACTCAGGATGGGAGAGTCAGGAAATAATCAAGTGAGCAAATGATAACCACGAGCAGCAGCGAGTGCAGCGGAGAAAATCAAAAGGGAGGCATAAAGCCGGGCTGGTGGTGAAGTGCCAAGTTCATGATCCCACCAAAGACCACCAGGAGCTGATTCCCATGCAAAACACACGAGGGTCCTTTATTCAAGCTCGAGCTTGGGCTCCTAACGTGCACCAACGCAGTGGTCACAGGGAGAAGCCCCTTGCTCTCCAAGAACAAAGCTTTTATTCCTTAAGGAGGCAGCCCACCCCACCTTTAAGCTGATTGGTCGGGCCCGCAGTACCTTTCTCAGGAATGTCCAGGATGGGTGGGGGGCCTGCTGACTCTGGTCAGAGTGGCCTCGCCCAAATTATCTGGAATTCTAGACCCAGGTGTGCCTGACACCAATTGGCTGTTTCTAGGGGTTGCTAGGGACAAGATCAGATTAGCACACTTAATGGTTTCTACAGGGTATGGGGCCACAGGCTATAGAAACCTAACTTCTAGAAAAACAGATACTTGGGCCTATTCTACTTAAAGCTTTAGCTAAAGCCTGTCATGGCTTCAATTTGGTTCTTGAGTGGCACACGCTTGTAATCCCGGTACTTGAGAGGCTGAGACAGGAGGATTGCAGGTTGGTGGCCAGCCTCAGCCACTTAATGAGGCCTTCTGCAACTTAGCGATACCCTGTTTCAAAATAAAAATAAAAAATAGGGCTAGGGGTGTAGCTCAGAGGTAGAATGCCCCTGGGTTCAATCCCTGGTACCACACACACACACAAAAAGAAAGAAAGAAAGAAAGAAAGAAGAAAGAAAGAAGAAAGAAAGAAAGAAAGAAAGAAAGAAAGAAAGAAAGAAAGAAAGGGTGGTATACAGGCCATGCTGGCCTTGGGGTGGAGTACTATGAAGAGGGACTACAAGGGCAGAGGTCATGAGGAGGGAAGAGCTTGCTGTTTTTCAGGAAGTGAAAGGAGGTCAGTGTGGTTGGAGAATAGAGAATAGAGAATAGAGCAGGGTTCCAGCTAAGGGTGGAGAGGTAGACAGGGGACTTTGCGGAGGGCGGCCTTCATTGTTTCTTCTTAGGCTTTATTCTAAGTGCAATAGGAAGTCTTTGAGGGGGTTTAAAAGCAGGAGAGGGCTGTTCCAGTTTACGTTTTTTAAAAAGGCTACATTATATGTGTGAAGAGTGGATGAGGTGATGCATGCTTGTAATCCCAGTACTTGGGAGGTGGAGACCGGAAGATCCGGGTTCGCAGCCAGCCTCAGCTACTTAAAGAGGCACTCCACAACTTCGTGAGACCCTGTTTCAATAAAGGATAAAAAATAGGGCCGGGGGTGTAGCTCGGAGGTAGAATGCCCCTGGGTTCAATCCCTGGTACCGCAAAAAAAAAAAAAAAAAAAAAAAAAAGAGTGGATGAGGGCAAGTGCAGGCCAGTGAAGCCACCACTGGGGCCGCCTGGGTGAGCGGTGAGCATGGCTTAGCCCAGGGTGTGACCGTGCAGACATGGAAGAGTGGGAGGCTTGGTGGACTTTCGAAGGTCGATTGATAGGACTGGGTGAAGAAGTAAGTGCTGTGGGCATGGGAGAGAGGGCTGTCAAGAAGAGGCTAAGCGTTCCTCCTGAGTGGCTGGGTGATGCTGGTGCTCTGTACCGAGAGGGGAGAACCTGAGGGGGAAGAGGTTTCGCAGTGAAGGTTCAGATTGCAGCCTAAGAGCCATCTTCTTGGGCTCTCTTATGGTTCACCTCCCCACTGAATGAAACTTGACCACTCCAGGTCCCCTGCAACCCTGTTTTGCTTATTATAACACAGGTGTTATATCCTGTGGCGTGGGCTCCTTGGGTGTCTGGTTGACCTTTTTCTTTTCTTTTTCTTTTTTATTTTTGTAGCACTGGGGATTGAACCTAGAGGCATTCTACCTCCAAGCTACACCCTGAGCCCCATTTTATTTTTTATTTTTTGCGGTACTGGGGATTGAACCCAGGGGCATTCTACCTCTGAGCTACACCCCCAGACCGATTTCTTATTTTTATCTTGAGACAGGGTCTCACTAGGTTTATGAGAGTCGCACTACTTGCTGAGGCTGTCCTTGAACCTGTGACCCTCCTGTCTCAGCCTCCCAAGTATAGGGATTACAAGTGTGCACCACCACGCCTGGCCTGAGACTACTATTCTTAGAAAGACCTACTGGCAAGATGGGTCCTTGGCTGGCTTCTGGGAACTTGGATTTGGGGTGTGTTCCCACCACCCTAACTGATAACAGTGGCTCATTGAGCCTAAACTGTTTGTGCAGTGTGGCTTAGGCTGAATCCCTGCTTTCCTTCTAAGCGTCTGAAATATTGGTATGTGCCAGGCAGAGGGTGCCGCCACGACCAGCCCCCAAGACACACCCTGTGCACTGAGTCTCTAATGACTTCCCTCATAGAGAACACGTCACAGGTCTATACTAGTGGAATTAAGTGTATCCTTTGTGACTCTACTGGAAGAGGACTCTTAGAAACCTGTGTCTGGTTTCCTCTAGACTTTGTCCCATGTACCTTTCCTTTTGATGGCTTTGCTTTGTATCCTTTTGCTGTACTAAATCATCGCCATGAGTATGACTATGTGCTGAGTGCTTTGATGAATCGCCGAACCTGCGAATGGTCTTCGGGACTCAACACACTCATTTATAACTTTCTACAAGCCCTACAACTATCTACCTCCGGATTTTCTCTTTTCACAACACTAGACGGAGTGGGTACCAGTGTTTGTTGATTAGTTTTTGAGTGATCCTTGCTGGAGTGTAGGGGGAAATTATGTGGTTTAAAAGGCATAAGACATTGTGTCAGAGATGGGGGTCTGCCACCCTTAGATACTAGTTCTGTCACCATGGACCTCAGGCCAATCCCTCTTGTTCCTGGATGTCTGTCTCTCTATTTGTAAAAGGAGTTTGATAACTCAGAGGGCTTTTCTTTGCTTAAGAAGTTCTACTTTTCTGACAACTGGCATCTTTTTGGAAGAGAGTAGAGGTAAGAACTCAGGTACAGTGGAAGGTTGAGGCAAAAGTAAAGACTGTGTGTTTTTCTGGGTTCAGCTTCACCCCTTTTTGGTGTTAACTTGGGGTCTTGGGAGCAGTGTAGATGGAGGGCAAGGATGACTATCCTAGATCTGGCTGTTCTTCTTACTTCTCATCCTGATTCCTGGTAAGATAATTGTGAGGTGATTGGGAACTGGTGCTTCATGAGGAACTGGCCTGGCAGAGTCAAGAGAGTGAAAGGCAGAGGATCCTGTCCAAAGGGAGAGCAGGAGCTATGTTTTTTCAAGGTCCCTGGGAATAGGAAAAAAAACAAACAAAAAAACCAAACAAACAGTGGATAGAACTTCTAAAGAACCAGACTTCAGGTGAGTGTAAAGGAGCACAAGGGCTATCTTGCTTAAGAATAAGAATGTTGAAGCCAGGTGTGGTGGTGCACACTTCTAATCCCGGTACTTGGGAGGCTGAGACAGGAGGATCATAGGTTATCAAGGAAAGACTCAGCAACGTAGTGAGGCCCTCAGCAACTTAGTGAGACTCTGTTTCAAAATAAAATAGGACTGGGGGTGTAGCTCAGAGGTAGAATGCCCTTGGGTTCAATCTCTAGTAAAACACACACACACACACACACACACACACACAGAGTAAGGATACCATAGTCTGACTTAGCGATGGTGAGGCCCCATTAATTTCAGATGTTTGGCCCCATTAATTTCACTTATTTGGCAGGGACTTGAGCATAAGACATGGTGGCAGTGCTGGGCACCAGTCAAAGGGGGATATGCTTTGACTCTTAGGGCCTCAGCCTGCCTTCCAAGGGTCCCTCCATTGCTTCTAAAATTTGACAAAACCCCAAGGAAGCCTGGCCTGGAAGAGAGTAGAGTTAAGGTCTCTCTGGGGAGGAGGACAGAGAATAGCAGCGTGCTCCTGTCATTGATCACTTCACAGTCAAGCTCAGCAAAATGGTGAACTCTGGGAACTCTGGTGCTCTACGCCCCTCTTTCTAGGGTTCATGCTATAACCCCGTGAGAAGCTGTTGCTGGTCTTTTCCACCAGGGAGGTATTTTTAAAGTGCCTTTATTAGTGCATTATAGACTCATATCACAATGAAAATGAAGTTGACAGTAACATACATGCACGCAGCACTCGGTGCACCCCCCGTCTCCCCTCCCCCCAATACAGAGCACTGAGACTGATGTTGGTATATTCTCATGTGTACATGTGGTTGATGGTAGTAATTCCATTAATGAACTTCATTCTTTCCCTTCCCCTTCCCTTAGACTCCTTCCCTGACTCCACTGAGGCTTCTACACTATTATCTGGTGTCCCTTTTGTGTCCCCACTACTCCCTAGCTTGCGCATATTAGAGGAAACATACGGCCCTTCTCCTTCCACCAGGGAGATTTCTATGCTCAGCCTTCTCAACTGTGGGATGAAGGCTTCTGTTAAGTGGGTTTCAGCGTTTTGCAAGCAGGTGAAGGCTCAGGCAGGTGCCTCAGGTGGTTATAGTGACCACATTTTCCAAATGAAAAATCAGGGCGCATAGTTTTGACTGATCTTACAATGACGTGTAGTATTTGAACTAGGGCCGATACGGGAAATCCCAGGATGCAGGATCATCAAGCCTCAGTCATTTACTGAGTGTGTTCTCCTTGGAGTCCGACACTTGCTTTTTCCATCCTGCCAGACTTCCCGGAGCCAGGCAAATGCAATTATATTTACCTGTTGCTACTCAGAGGTACTGGGCCAGTCCTGTTTTTTTTTTTTTTTTTTTTACAAGACCTCTAATTGCCTGCTTGTTACCACTCTCTCAATTAAAAAAATCGATATAAACACTGAGACAAATGAGTCATGGTGAGTTGGTTTGGTTTCGGTTGGATGTGGCCTTCTTTGGGTGTGCCTGTTCCCAAGGACCTAGTCAAGGTGCCTTTTTTTGTGTGGTACCGGGGATTGAACCCAGGGGCATTCTACCTCTGAGCTCCACCCCCCAGCCCGATTTTTTATTTATTTTGAAACAGGGTCTCACTAAGTTGCAGAGGGCCTCACAAATTGCTGAGGCTGGCTGCAAACCTGTGATACTCCTCTCTCAGCCTCCCAAGTACCGGAATTACAAGCATGTGCCACCACGCCTGGCTTGCATTGTTTTTTTGTTTTGTTCATGTGGTATTGGGGATTGAACCCAGGGATATTCTACCTCTGAGCTACACCCCCAGCCCTTTTTATTTTTTATTTTTTATTTTTTGCTGTACTGGGGATTGAACCCAGGGGCATTCTACCTCCAAGCTACACCCCCAGCCCTATTTTTTATTCTTTATTTCGAAACAGGGTCTCACTAAGTTGTGGAGGGAGGGCCTCACTAAGTAGCTGAGGCTGGCCACGAACCCAGATCCTCCTGTCTCCACTTCCCAGGTACTGGGATTACAAGCATGCGCCACCACTCCCGGTCTTTATTTTTTATTTTGAAACTGGGTTTCACTAAGTTGCTGAGGGCCTTGCTAAGTTGCTGAGGCTGGCCTTGAACCTACAATCCTCCTGCCTCAGCCTCCCTGGGACTGGGGTTACAGGCATGCGCCACCACGCCCAGCTGCCTACATGTTTTAAGGATGGCGTAGTAGAAAGTACTTCCTTGCATGTTAAGAGGTTGAGTTTTGTCCTGCTTCGCTGTTGACTCACTCCATCGTTCTAGGTAAGCCTCACTCTCTCCTCTGGCTTTCCTTGTCTTCACAGGTATGATGAAGGGGGCACATCTGGAATGTGTCTGGCTGTCCACAACTGAAAATTAACCAAATAGGGGTTCATTGTTCTGCCATAACAAGGAATCCTGAAGCAGGTGCCAGGCTGATGTGACGGTGGCTCTACGGTGCCACCAAGGCCAGAGCGGCCTCTCTTCCTCCTTGGCGGTCCTTGCGTTTGTCCTCATAGTTGCCTCCATGTTGGGAGAAGGCTGCTCTGCCTTTCCAGCTTGTGTTGTCTTTGGACTGGAAGAAGAAAGAAGTGAGGAGATAGTTTCTATCAGGAATACACAAGTTTCTCAAGTTTATGCCTTAATTTGTGGTCACCCCAGTTGCAAGAGAATATGGGGAAGTGAATGGTTTTATCTGGGCTCATTGCCTCTCAGAACAAATCTGGGTTTCCTTTTTTTTTTTTTGTGGTACCTGGGATTGAACCCAGGGGCATTCTACCTCTGAACTACACCCCCGGCCCTATTTTTTATACTTTATTTTGAAACCGGGTCTCACTAAGTTGCAGAGGGCCTCACTAAGTAGCTGAGGCTGGCTGCGAACCGGGATCTTCAGGTCTCCGCCTCCCAAGTACTGGGATTACAAGCATGCGCCACCACGCCCAGCACAAATCTGGGTTTCGATTTTTTTTTATTTATTGCACTGGGGATTGAACTCGGGACATTCTACCTCTGAGCTACACCCCCAGCCCTTTTGTTTTATTTATTTATTTATATATTTATTTATTGTTTTGAAACAGGGTCTTGCCAAGTTACTGAGAGTCTTGCTAAGTTGCTCAGACTGGTCTCGAACCTGCAGTCCTCCTGTCTCAGCCTTCCAAGTACTGGGATTACAGATGTACACCACCACGCCCAGCCTGGGTTTGTATTAATAAGTATTTCACACATCTATTGCTGTGTAACAAAGCATCCCCAAAACTTAGTGGCCAAAAACAACAACGGCTTCTTTTTTTTTTCTTTTTTGCGGTACCGGGGATTGAACCTAGGGGCGTTCTACCTCTACGCTACACCCCCGGCCCTATTTTTTTATACTTTATTTTGAAACCGGGTCTGATGAAGTTATGGAGGGCCTCACTAGGGAGGGAGGGAGGGAGAGAGAGAGAAAGAGAGACAGGGAGAGAGAGAGAGAGAGAGAGAGAGAGAGAGAGAGAGAGCTGAGGCTGGCCGCGAACCCGGATCCTCCGGTCTCCGCCTCCCAAGTACTGGGATTACAAGCGTATTCCACCACGCCCAGCTTAACAACGGCTTCTTCTTTCTCATGGTTGTGCGGGTTGCCTGGGCATAGCTGGGCCGTTCCTCTACCCACATGGTATAGCCACGATCACTCATGCAGCAGGAAGCCTGCGTGGAGCTGGAATGCCCAGGGAGGCTTCTCCGCCTCTAGGTTCTCTGTCCACGGAACATCTCATCATTCCGTAGTCTAGCTCAGGCTGCTTCATAGCATGGCAGCTGGTTTCCAAGGAGTGGAGCCCCAATATGCAATGCTAAGTAAGCCTCTGCCTGTATCACACTCACAGATGTCCTATTGGTCAAAGTAAACCATGTGGTGAAGTGCAGAGTGAACATGGGAGGGGCTTTGCCAGGTATGAATCCTAGGAGATGTAGCTTATTGGGGGCCACCAGTGTAAATGTCTGCCACAGTAAGAAAGAAGGGAGAATGAATAGAGGGATGCCAAAGCACGTTAGAGCTGAACAGTGTTTTTCAAATGATGAGTGCCAAAATCAGTTTAAAAGTTTATGGCCAGCATAAACAAAGAAGAAAGCTGGGCGTGGTGGCGCACACTTGTAATCCCAGTACTTGGGAGGCTGAGACCAGAGGATCCGGGTTCGCGGCCAGCCTCAGCTACTTAGGCCCTCCACAACTTAGCGAGACCCTGTTTCAAAATAAAGAATAGAAAATAGGGCCGGGGGTGTAACTTGGAGGTAGAATGCCCCTAGGTTCCATCCCCAGTACAACAATGAATAAATAAATAAACAAATAAATAAGAAATAGAATATGAAATATCAGGGTGCACTGCATATATGATACAGGTAAATATGTACATTTAACATATACATGAGGCACAATGAAAAGTGTGTTTCATCTTCTGGGCTTGAGCACCTCTGGACTCCCATGCTTTGATTCTATGACAGAGTTTGGTGGTGAATGTCCTGCAGACCCCCTTCCGTGTGAGGAGCTGTGTGATGGGGATGCGTCCTGTCCCCAGGGGCATAAATGCTGCAGCACCGGCTGTGGCCACATCTGCCGTGGAGATATTAAGGGAGGTATGTTGACTCTTTAGGGAAGAAATCCTTAAGTACACCCTGGGTCTCAGAGTCAATGTCAGAGGGAGCCATCTGTGGCCACCTTCTCTTTCTCTTCCTGGGAGGAGCCAGAGCTGTCATCCTTGTTGTCCCCCTCACCCCCAACCTAAAGCAACCCTTCCTCCTAGGGTCAAGGGGTCCCCAATGGCCCAAAAAGAACTAGGGGAAGGGGAGCGTGCAGTAGTAGGATCAACCCCTAGGCTCAAGACTGGGAGCGTGGCTTCTCGTCTTGGTTCTGCAGCCTTGCTCTGTAACCTTGGGTAAATTTCTCTCTCTCTCTCTCTCTCTCGTGGTACTGGGAATGGAATCCAGGGGCATTCTACCTCTGAGCTACACCCCCATCCCTATTTTATATTTATTTTGATATACGATCTTGCTAAATTGCTGAGAGTCTCACTAGCTGAGGCTTTCCTTGAACCTGCAACCCTCCTGTCTCAAGCTTCCCAAGTACTGGGATTACAGGCGTGCGCCACCATACCCAGCACCTCTTTTTTTTGTGGGTGTGTGTGGTGCTGGGGATTGAACCCATAGTCATTCTACCTCCGAGCTACACCCGTAGCCCTATTTTATTCTTTATTTTGAAACAGGGTCTCACTAAGTTGCGGAGGGCCTCACTAAGTTGCTGATGCTGTCCTCAAACCTGCAATCCTCCTCTCAGCCTCCCAAGTACTGGGATTACAAGTGTGTACCACCATGCTCAGCTATAACTTCTCTCTCTCTCTTTCTCTTTTTTTTTTGGTACACCCTCAGCCCTATTTTATTTTTATTTTGAAACAGGGTTTCACTAGGTTGATGAGAATCTCACTACTTGCTGAGGCTGTCCTTGAACCTGTGATCCTCCTGTCTTAGCCTCCCAAGTACTGAGATTACAGGCATGAGCCACAATGCCCGGCAATGTCTCTTTTGAGCCCCAGTTTCCTCATATGCCAAATGAGGGAGTTGCCCAAGATCACTGGTTTTCAGACCTAGTTTTTAGCACAAAGCTTACCCCCATCTCAAATGAAATCTTAGTTGAAAGCTAGAAGCATGCACACACACACACACACACACACACACACACACACACACACACACACAC
>PVJS01049059.1:0-14804 GCA_004027185.1 Glis glis
GGGGTGTAGCGCGGAGGTAGAACGCCCCTGTGTTCAATCCCCGGTACCGCAAAACAAAACAAAACATTAGTTCTAGATGGATGTTTGGCATATTCTTTTTTTTTTTTTTTTAAAGAAAAAGTCAGCTGGGCGTGGTGGCACACGCTTGTAATCCCAGTACTTTGGGAGGCGGAGACCGGAGGATCTGGGTTCGCAGCCAGCCTCAGCTCGCTCTCTCTCTCTCTCTCTCTCTCTCTCTCCCTCTCCCTGTCTCTCTACCTAGTGAGGCCTCTGCAACCTCGTGAGACCCAGTTTCAAAATAAAGTATAAAAAAATAGGGCCGGGGGTGTAGCGCGGAGGTAGAACGCCCCTGGGTTCAATCCCCAGTACTGCAAAAAAGAAAAAGTCAGCCAAGCGTGGTGGTGCATGCCTGTAATCCCAGTACTTGGGAGGCTGAGACCGAAGGATTGCAGGTTCAAGAATAGCCTCAGCAACTTAGTGAGACCCTCAGCAATTTAGACCTTGTTTAAAATAAAAAATAAAAGGCGCTAGGCATCTAGCTCAGAGGTAGAATGCTGCTGGGTTCAATCCCCAGTAACAAAAACAAAAACAAAAAAACCCAGAAGAAAAAGTCTTCCGTGATGGCTAGTTTGTGTGTATGTTCGAGTTTTTCTTAGGGTTTTTGTTTTACTGTTTAATCTTTGAACTATTTTTTTTTGTGTGTGCTGGGGGTTGAACCCAGGGGCATTCTACTTCTGAGCTAGACCCCCAGCCCTATTTTATTTATTTTGAAACAGGGTCTCACTAAGTTGCAGAGGGCCTCACTAAGTAGCTGAGGCTGGCCACAAACCTGCAGTCCTCCTGTCTCTGCCTCCCAAAGTACTGAGATTACAAGTGTGTGCCACCACGCCTGGCCGAACTATTTGAATTTATTGCTCCAAAGAGGGTGCCTGCAGGTTCTTGATGTGAACCCCAGGGCAGAGCTGTTGGGCACCCAGAGCCTTGGGTGAACAGGCAGGAGAGGGGACCTTTGGGCTATTTTTTTTTTTTTGCAGAGTACCACCCCACCCAGGAGGTACATGTTGCGGGAGCGAGAGGGGGCCCCGGAGCCTGTTTCTCTACTGAAGGTGAGAGGTGTCACCCCGGTTCCTGGCAGGGAGGGTGTGTATAAGGGCCCCTCTTTGCACCTCGGCTCTGGTGGCCACGGGTGCCTGGAGCCCATCACCTGTGGCCCTTCACACTTGTGCTCTTTTTCAATCTCCATCCTCCCAGAAATTAAAGGTCCCTCTCCTGCAGCTCTGGGCTACCTCTGTCCCTCGAGTGTCACTCTCTGTGACCTTGGGTTTGTGTGGGTGGCCTCTCCCAGGGGGGCCCTTACTACCATTGGTGTCAGGGAGGGAGGTGTGCAGCCCTACTCCCCTCAGTGTCTGCTTGTGATCTGTGCTCAGGAGCCCCCAGACCCCTGGCAGAGCCTGGACCCCTTCAACTCCTTGGACTCTAAGCCCTTTAAGAAAGGTAATTGAGCTGGGTGTGGTGGTGCACACCTGTAATCCCAGTATTTGGGAGAGTGAGACAGGAGGATCCCAGGTTCCAGGACAGCCTCAGCAATGTAGTGAGACTCTCAGCAACCTAGCGAGACCCCGTTTCAAAACAATAAAAGGGAGCCGGGTGTGGTGGCACATGTCTGAAATCCCAGGACTTGGGAGGCTAAGACAGGAGGATTGCAGGTTTGAGGACAGCCTCAGCAAGTAGTGAGACTCTCATCAACTTATTTGGAGACCCTGTTTCCAAATAAGATATAAAATCGGGCTGGGGATGTAGCTTGAAGGTAGAACATTTCTGGGTTCAATCCCCAGTACCACAAAAAAAAAGGGGGGGGGACTGAGGGTGTAGCTCGAAAGTAGAATGCCCCTGGGTTCAATCCCCAGTACCCCCCCCCACGTAATTGGGTGGAAGATACCACCACTCGGACTCCCCTGTAGTGGGGGGTGGGGTGGGCCCTGTACCCCAATCCACAGCTGCTCTGTGTGCCCTCAGGTAGGCCCTACTCTATGCCCCCCTCTGTGGAGGAGGCTTCAGGGCAGAAGCGCAAGAGGAAGGGTGCTGCCAAGCTGCAGGACTTCCACCAGTGGTACCTGGCTGCCTGTGAGTGGGTGTGGTGGGCCAGGGTGGTACACCCCATCCCCTTGGGGGCTGGGGTAGGCCAGGGCCCTTCCCCCCAATGCTGTGAGCATTCTCCAGTGTGTGGGGAGGGTGAAGCCCTGGCTTGGTTCCTGCTGACCCAATTCTCTCACAGATGCTGACCATGCTGACAGCAGGAGGCCCCGGCGGAAGGGCCCAACCTTCACAGGTGAGGTTAGGGTCGTGTGTGCACCTGCTCAGGGAAGATGGCCTTCCTCTGCTTTGGCCACCCCTGCCTAGGGTCACCCAAGGCCCTGGGTGGACTGATGTGAGCCTGAGCAGGATGGGGCGCCCCTCACATGGCCTTTGTCTGCAGACATGGAGGTCCTGTACTGGAAGCATGTGCAGGAGCAGCTGGAGACCCTCCGGAAGCTGCAGAGGAGGGAGGTAAGTACCCACACGGCTGAGGTCTGGGACCTGATGGAGCACCTGATGAGAGGTGACCAGGGCCTCACAGATGCTCTCTGACAGATGGCTGAGCACTGGCTGCCCAGGGCTGAGGAGGGGCTGTGGCCTACGGAGGATGACGGCCTGGACGATTCCCTGGAGGACCTGGGGGCAGCAGGTGGATGCTTGTGGAGGGTTGGGGGGAGGCGCAGCATCTAGGACCACCTGACCTATCACCTCTCCCTTGTTCCAGCAGATGACTTTCTAGAACCCGAGGAGTATGTGGAGCCTGAGGGGGCAGGGCCCAGGGAACCTGCTGACCTGGGTAGGTCTGAGCGGGCAGCTGGCCTCGGTGTGTGGAGGGAGCTGGAGCTTGGGAGGGGGGGAGGGTGTGGCACCGCAGCTGCAGCAGCTCAGTTGGCCCTTCTCAAATGCAGAGGCCATGCCGGAGTCCCTGAGCTATGAGGAGCTGGTTCGAAGGAATGTGGTAAGTTTGGGTCAGATAGGTTGGAAAGCTGGGTGAGGGTCCCCGGCCCCTGAATGCAAGGTGGAAGCCCGTATGGGTCCTCCCCTAGGAACTCTTCATCGCCACCTCCCAGAAGTTTGTCCAGGAGACAGAGCTGAGCCAGCGCGTCAGAGATTGGGAGGACACCATCCAGCCCCTGCTCCAGGAGCAGGTGAGGCAGGGCAGGTGTTACTTGAGAGCTGGAGCCTCCTGCCTGGGTTTTGTCCCAGACCTTGCCTCTTTCTGCAGCCAACGTGTCCCCCACCCTGCAGGAACAGCACGTGCCCTTTGATATCCACACCTACGGGGACCAGGTGGTCTCACGATTTCCCCAACTCAACGAGTGGTGTCCTTTTGCGGAGCTGGTGGCCGGCCAGCCTGCCTTCGAGGTGTGTCGCTCCATGCTGGCCTCTCTGCAGCTGGTGAGTGGCTCGGGACACTTGGGTGGGGAAATGGTGCCCAAACCCTGCTGATGCCTTGCCCCTGCAGGCCAACGACTACACAGTGGAGATCAGCCAGCAGCCGGGGCTGGAGGCAGCTGTGGATACCATGTCCCTGAGACTGCTCACTCACCAGCGAGCCCACAAGCGCTTCCAGACCTACACTGCCCCCTCCATGGCCCAGCCCTAAGTGGGGAGTGCTAAGGTGGGGGTGGGCCTGGAAGCCCTGTCCCTCTGTGTGCTGAGGGGTTGCCCATTCCTGTGCTGGTTTCTGGCTGGCCCAGCCTAATAAAGTGGTATTTTCATCCCACCTACCCTAAAAACAAAAACACCAACCTTTAGAAATGCCAGGAAAAAGAGCTGCCCAGCCCTGCATCCTCAGTTCCCATAGACTGCTGGTGCAGACCACAGACACGCGGTGAGGCACACCATTTAATGAGAGCCCAGACTGTGATGGTCAGGACAGAACACTGCGGAAGGCAGCCATGTGCTGCTGCACACTTTCTGCAATCTGCTCTGCCGACCTGCTCCTGTTGTAGTAGTCGGTGAAGAGGCCGTCAGGGTTGAGCAAGTAGATGGCAATGGAATGGTCAACAATGTAGTCCTGGTCCTCGTCCTTGGGGCCGGCACTGTAGTATACTCGGTAGCTTCGGCTAACCTGGTCTACCTGCTCAGCAGAGCCGGTCAGACCCAGCAGCCTTGGGTGGAAGTCCTGCACATATCGGGCCATGGCGGCCACATCATCCCGTGCAGGGTCCACGGTGATGAAGACAGGCTGCACCAGGGGCAGGCCAGGCTTGGCTTCCAGTTGTCTCACCACCTGCACCAGCTTCTCTAGCTCATCTGGGCAGATGTCAGGGCAGTGTGTGAAGCCAAAGTACATCAGCACCCACTGGCCCCGGAAGTCAGCCTTGCAGCGAGCCTGGCCTCGGTGGTCCAATAGGCTGAAGTCACCATGGCCCACAGCAGCCTGGCGCAGTGCTTCTGTCCGCTGTTGCAGCCGCCTCTGCTCCTTCTCAGCCCTGGCAGCCAGCCAGGCTCCGCCCAGCCCCGCTCCAAACAAGGCAGTGATCAGCAGCCTGGTTCGCAGCCCAGGGCCTCGAGGAGGGCCCTGTCCTGAAAAGTGCCGGGGTCTCAGTTGCAGGGCCTCACCTCCCAGGGTCCTAGGGAGAACTGGTGGCTTGAGCTGAGAGAGCCTGGGCCAAGCCTTTGGCCCCCAAGCCAGCAGCAGCATGGACCTGATGCTCCTGGAAGAGAACAAAGGTGTCAAGAACCAGAAGGGAGGGGATGAGGAGCCTGGGGCCCCTACCATTAGAGAGAGCTGCTGCCCCACTCAGGCCTGCCAGCTGTCTGCACCTGTTCACCTGAGCTCAACTGCTCCAGCTTGTGTGGCACAAATGTCCATGTCTGGCCAACTCCAATCTGTCACTCCTGTCCTTTAACCCTGAGAGCCTCAGTCAATCTCACCCTGCCCCAGTGCCTGTACCTCTGCAAGGCCTGGCCCTGCACTGTGAGCTTCTTACTGCTTAATAGAAAGCATTCCCAGCATGGCTAGCCTGGATTCTTGAGCACTTGTATTGACTTGCAATAAATCCATTTCTTTTTCTTTTTTGTGGTATGGGGGATTGAACCTAGGGGCATTCGACCTCCAAGTTATACCCCCAGCCCCTTCCATTTTTGTTTCAAAACAGCCTCACTAGGTTGCTGAAAGCAGTTAAGCCTTGTCCTTGAACCTGGGACCCTCCTGTCTCAGTCTCCCAAGTACTGGGTGTGCGCACCACGTCCACGACTGAACCCAGGGGCATTCTACGTCTGAGCTACACTCCCCAGTCCTATTTTATTTTTTATTTGGAAACGGACTCATTAAGTTGTGAAGAGCCTCTCTAAATTGCTGAGGTTGTCTGCGAAGCTGCGTTCCTGCTGTCTCAGTCTCAACAAGTACTGGGATTACTGGGGTGTGCCACCATACCCAGCTAATAAACTTTTTTTTTTTTGCAGTACTGGGGGTTGAATCCAGACGCATTCTTAATCCGAGCTATACCCCGAGGCCTATTTTTATTCTTTATTTTGAAACAGGGTCTCACTAAATTGTGGAGGGCCTCACTAAGTAGCTGAGGCTGTCCCTGAACCCAAGATCCTCCTGTCTCAGCCTCCCAAGTACTGGGATTATAAGCGTGCGCCGCCACGCCCGGCTCCCTGCCCTATTTTTTATTTATCTTGAAACAAGGTCTCACTAAGTAGCTGGGGCTAGCCGCGAACCTGCGGTCCTCCTGTCTCAATCTCCCAAGTATGGGATTTCAAGCGTACGCCACCACGCCCAGCTATAAATCCATTTTTTGAAGGGAGGTAGATAACTGGTTTTAGCGACCTCTAGCCCATTCCGGTCACCCCAGGGGTCACTTAAACCATAGCTTTCCGGCCCTTCTTCCGTGCTCGGTAGAACATCTCCGCCACCAGGATCCCAGCCCACTCTGCACGGTTGCCCCCGCCCTCCAAACTTAACCTTCCCGGGCAGATACGTGACATCTGCACCTGCCTCGAGGCCCCACCCTCCATCTCCCGGCTCCCCCGCAGCCCTTGCCTGGAGGCCTCAGCACTTTCCTCGCGGGGCGCTGCTGGGCTTGGGCTCTGCCGCCCGAGTCGGGCACAGAGCTTCCCCTCCAGGAAAGTCCCACGGACGGGAGCGCACGTTCGGGGCCACCTCGGCCCAGAAAGTCCTCGCAAAACCGAGTGTAGACGCGGCAGGGTGCAGATCCGTGGCGTCCACACCGCGCGCCAGGCAACCCGGCCCCAGGAATAGCACCGCCCTCCCGCCTCGCCGCCACAGCGCATGCGTGGACGCCGCCGCGCCTGCGCACGGGGCAGCCGCCGAAGTCACGTGTGCGCCCCTCCCCGGTACGCACGCGGGGGGCTGCCGTCCCTGTTCCAGGCTGCTCGGCGGTGGGTGGCAGGACCAACTCCGCGAAGGGCGAGGGCGCCGCGAAGGGTGCGCGGTCTGACAGCACCAGTGCCCGCTGCAGGCTGCGGCGCTGCGGGTCGCTGAGCGCGGGGCCGTCCATGTGCACGCGGAGCCAGGGTGTCCCTGTGGGGCGGGGCGGCCAGGCCGGCGGAGGCACGGTCAGGGGGGCAGCGGCGTAGAGCGGGCGGGGACCGGGCCGCTGAGGATCCCCGGGCGTCGCTCACCGCGGCTCAGCCTCTGGCCCACGTCGACCAGCAGCTCGGCGCCCACCCCCGGCCGGATCGGCTCCCCGGCACGGCTGCGTCCAGCTCCGAGCTCGTGCAGCACGAGCGCCAGCGGCAGCGCCTGCACGCGCTCCACGGTTCCTGTGGGGAGGAGGAGGGAACCGCACAGTCGCAGGAGAGGCTCGAGGACGGGGCGGGCAGAGGCGGGGGTACCTGGCGCTCACCGTCAGCGGGTGAGTGCAGCTCCTCCTGCTGGCGGGCGCGGGGCAGCAGGTGGCGGCGCTGCGCGGGGGTCCCGGAGCACAGAGCCCTGGCTAGGCCCGGGTCCACGCCCTGCCCTGCAATCATCTGCTCAAAGCGGTCTCTCGCGGATCCGTCGTCCAGCGCCGCGGCCACCCGAGCGGCGCCCTGGGCCTGGTCCCCGGCGTGTCCGCTGAGCCAGAGCAGGGCGCCCCCTGCCGACGGGGGAGCGGGGCTTAGGTGAGGCAGGGGCTGGGGGCTGCTCTGTAGACCCGAGCCCCAGCCCTTTCCTATTTCCCTCACCGAGTCTAGTGACCAGGTCCCGCAGGTCCGGCGGCCCCGCGCCATCCAGGCAGAGCAGGGCTTCCTCCACTTCCAGGGTGTGGCCCACACTGCGACCCAGGGGGTTGTCCATGGCTGTCAGGGCTGCCGCTACCTGAAGCCCCAGGCCTGCCCCCACACCAACCTGTGGAGACATGGCAGTGTGTGGACCCCTCCCCGCTGTCTCCCTCATCAGGGCATCATTAAACTCCAACCCCTGCCATTCTAGGTGGCCAGGACAGGTCAGGAAGAGCTTGGGGTGGGGACCAGAAACCAACACTATGCCAAACTTCAGTGGTGGGGTCAGGAGGACCTTGTTCCTTGGTCTGGGGAAAACCCTGGAGGTTTTCCCCAGGCCCAAAGCCAGGCTCCTTGATGGAGGGTGGCTGGTGCAGGGTGAAGGAGGGACAGTCAGGTGGGATCCAGCAGTACTGCTGAGTGGGTACCGGCAGGTGTGGGTGTGAAGGGAGGTCTGGCCTACATGGGGCTACCTGCTACAGAGAGGCCATACAGGCCCAGCTGTGCAGGGACTCACCAGGGTCCTTGCCAGCTCCCGGGCCTGCTCCTGGTCTGGAAAGACTGCAGCCCCACCGAATTTAACATCCACCACCAGAGCGGACAGTCCTTCCACAACCTTCTTACTGAGGATGGAGGCTGTGGGTGGAGGCAGAGATGTCACGGTGGGGGGGCGGGGGAGCGACTTTAGGGTGGGGACCTATGATGGGGTAGGCAGTGGTGACCATGAGTTGATAGCCAAGCATCCTGTGATGAGGGAACCCTGACCCTGGACTCAGGTCACCTGTGGTTGGAGGCGGTCTTACAGTAGTCACCCCTAAGTGAGAGGGCCTTGTCAGAGATCAGGGGTGTGTTACATGCAGAAGGTGGTCCCTGGGGCCCAGTCAGGTTACCTGTGATGAGTGGCAGGCTGTCCACTGTGCCTGTCACATCTCGTGCAGCATACAGGATTCCATCTGCAGGGACCAGCTCCTTACTCTGACCCACAATACAGCAGCCAACTTGCTCCAGCAGTACTTGCATCTGGTTGGACCCCCCCCTCCCCCCGTGACATCTGATGAAGGGTCTGTCACTGGCCCCAACCAGTGAATCAGAGGTCCAAAACCATGACCAGTTACTATCAGTGACCTTATCACTGATAAGGTCTCAGCAATAACTCTGACCTTTGACCTGATGGATCCTGATCAGTGCATGACTCATTAATGATAAGCAGCCTATAGGTGATTTTGACCCAGGTATCTAGTAATGATCCCAAAGTTCTATTGGTTCTGACCCAAGTCCAATGACTCAATAATATTTGACTAACCCGTATTCTCATTAGTGACCCAGATAAACAACCCACCAGTGGTCCTTCAGTGATTCTGGCTAATGTCTTCATCAACCCAAACCAAAGATCAGTCAGTGGCCCGCCTGTACCTGTTGTGGGCTCTGGATGACACTGAACCCAGGAATAGACTCCAGCTTGTCCAGGGTGCCGCCTGTGTGTCCCAGGCCACGTCCACTGATCATGGGCACCTGGCAAGCAGGGATGCTCGGTGTACCTGTAGGGTTCCCTCAGCCCCACCCCACCATGGCTCCTCACTGTCCCCAGTTAGGACTTCAGCAGGAAGTAAAAAGTATTGTTAGCAGTTATTTTAAGAACTGAAAAGTATTTTAAGTGGTTAAAGTGGGTGCCCAGCTGGTGGAGAGAGAATGGAGAATAAATTGTTCTGGCTGGGGCGGGAGTGTGGGTCCCAGTTGGGGAGGGGCTGGTACCCGTCCCTGGGGACACAAGAGAGGAGTACTTAGCTCTTCCCTTCCAGATTCTCTTCCCTACAGAGGGAGAAGGGTCTGTGGAACTTTTCTGTTCCAAGAGAACTCCGTAAGTCTGGGTCTTAGGGAAGATGCAAGTTCTGTACTGGGGGGGGCGGGGGTGGGACAAACCTGGGTCCTGTCTTTGGGGGTTCTTTCGGGCCAGACTTGTTGGGAGTTGCAGTGTGTAGCTGAAACCCTGGTGTCAAAGGTTTAGGAAAGGAGGTGGTTTCTAACCTTGCAGCCACACGCAGCGAGGGCCGGTGCCAGGACCAGGCTGACCTTGTCGCCCACACCCCCTGTGGAATGTTTGTCCACAAGCTGCTGATGCCAGGCCTCTGGCCACTCCAGCTGCTGCCCAGACTCGGCCAGGGCCCGGGTCAGTGCAGAGGTCTCTTCCAGATCCATGCCCTGCAGTCGGATGGCCATCAGCATGGCCCCTAGGTGTAGACATATTAAGAGGTGTCCCCACTGCATAGGTATCTTGGGGGCAGTGATGGTGACGCGCTGTGTCATCCCCGGGGGCAGGGGTCTAGGCGGGAATTAGGAGTCCAAATTAACCTTCCCAACACACCAATTTGTGTGCCCTGTGCGTCCCCGTCCACCACAGCGCGCACAAAGGCCCTGATGTCTGCATCTGTCAGGCGGCCTCCGTCCCGCTTCAAGCGGATCAGCTCTGGGAGCTGCTTGGTCTCTGATGGGGGGTCAGGAGGTCCCCAGCTCCTATCCCCCAAGAGGTCACTGGGTGAGACTGGGGTGGGTGGGGCTGGAGTTCGTGGGTCTGCCATTGTGCTGGGCCTGCAGGGAAGGAAGCAAGACACACCTGGACACTCCTGTCACCCATACTCGTCACCCATACTCTCCACCCATGTCCATGTCTGTGCACTTGTCCTGACCCTGCTCCTATTTCTCTCTGGCGTCCAACCCTCTGTCCCCTGTCTGTGTTGGTCCTTTTAGTTTCTGGCTTCAGTGGCCTTCCACTACTCAGCCTCACAAACTCGACTCCCGCCCATACCTACTCAGTACTGTGGCCCTCGCCCGTCTTGTTCCGGATTCTGCAGGTTCCGCCTCACGGAGCCCACGGTCACGGGGTCGAGTCGGCAGGTGCCGCGCACAGCTGGCCACTGTCAGGGATAGGTCGGCGATGGTGGATAGTGGCCCGAGGACGGAGGACGGGTGGGTGCCGGGCAGGCGGGGCTCGCAGGTCCGGACAATAGTCACCCCGGGGGAGTCCGGCTTGCAGCAGTGCGGCCGATCCCCGAAGTGCCGGGCTAACGCAGGACTTCCGTGATCACCCTCGAGGGCCGGGAGCTTGTGGCGGACCATCCCTCGCCCGCTCCGCCCGGTTCCTGGCATGGGTGTGTCGGAGCGCCCCTCTCCCGCCCTCCTGCGGTCCTGGACGCGCCGCCCCGGCCCGGCCCACGGCGCAGAAAGAGAAAGAGGCAGACACGCGGCTGGTTCGGGAAGCTTTAAGCGTACAGCTGTGGGTCCGCGCCCGCCCGCCCGCCCGCCCGCCCGCGAGTCAGTCGTCCTTGTCGGTCACCATCGGGGCCTGGTACTCCGAATGCCGGATCCCGAAGCTCCAGCCGCCAGGCTTCCGGTGCTGCGGGCCAGGAGATGCCGCTGACCTCGCGAGGCGCTCTACCCCCGCCCCCTCCCCGACCCTGACCCACACTTCGGGCCTCAGACCCTCGATGGAGGACCCGGTCCGCATCCCCGGCCTCTGACCCTTGGCCCTGGACTCCAAACCACCTGCTCTACTTTGTAGGCTGCGGGTCCCGGCTTCACAGTGTTGTCTTGGGGCAGCGAAGTCCGAGCCAGCATCGTGAACTGGGGGGCCCGGTTCTTGTAGACCCCAGGGTTCACCACGTGGTAGGCGCAGGGGCCCGGGGTCTGTGAGAGGGCAGAAGGGGTTCTGGGTCGGGCCTCTGTCCCCCGCGGGCCCCTGGCTCTCTCTCTCTCTCTTTTTTTTTATTTTTTGCGGTACTGGGTATTGAACCCAGGGGCTTCTACCTCCGAGCTACACCCCCAGCCCTATTTTTCTTTTTATTTTGAAACCGGGTCTCACTAAGTTGCCGAAGGCCTCACTAAGTAGCTGAGGCTGGCCGCGAACCCTGATCCTCCGGTCTCAGCCTCCCAAGTACTGGGATTACAAGCGTGCGCCACCGCGCCCAGCTCCCCTGGCTCTCTTGACCCCCTCGCTTCGCTGAGTGGGAAGGCCTCTTCCCACCTTGCTGAGGTCCTCGAAGCAGCTGCCCACTACGCTGCGGCCGTAGATGGAGTAAGTTGGAGCCGAGATTTTACCAATGACGCGCGGGCCCAAGAGTGTGGGCACAGTGTAGGCCGCCGGGCCTGGAAAGGAGCCAGCGAGAGATCGGGCGTGGGGGGTTCTTGATGAGCAGGCCCAGGGTCTCCCCGCCAGTGCGGGCCGTTCCGAAGGTCGGGGGTGGGAAGGTCCATAGCCCGGGAATGGACCTTTCTGGCCTCACCTGGGGTCTGCTGCTGGGTGTGGACACCCCAGTTTCGGGGAGCCATGGTATGCCGAGGCGCGCTGGGATACGTCGCGTTCCCGGCTCTTTCCGGGAAGTACCTGCCTGCAGGATGTACCAAGGGTGTGGGCCAGAACTGGGTGGAGAACCCGGGCTAGGTAGGGGTCTTGGGATTAGGAGAAATTGCAGTGGGGTTCGGGGTTCGGGGTTCTGGGCTTTGAGATCCGGCTATGGGGTGTTAGGTTACCGAGGGGATTTGGGGTTCGGGTGGGGGTGCCCAGGTATGCCTCCCCGGAGGCAGCTAGGTGTTGGGTAGGCCAGGGCCCCAGGGGTCCTGACCCGGTCCGGGAGTGCGGAAGGGTGCCGAGTGGCCCAGACGACCACAGATGGACCACGCGGGGGCGCCGTCGGGGCCGCGCACGGTCATGCGGGCGGGCACCAGGTGGCCTGGCCCCGGGCCGCACGTGGTCTGCCGCGTCTGGAGGCGCGCGCCGAAGGTGAAGGCTGGTGCGCGCGGCCGCGACGGGTCGTGCAGGATGTAGCCTGCCAGGGCGTTGCGGTGTCAAGCCAGGCCCGGCAGACGGCTCCGGGTCCCCAGCCCTGACACCTCCTACCGGCAGTCCTCCGGCACCCTCCACCTCCCCCTCCACCTGCATAGCCCGTCGCCCCCTGCACGGACCCCCACTCTTTCACGGACCCCTCCTGAGCTCCGGGCACCACGGACCCGCCTAGACGCCCCCCAGATCCCCTCCCCCTTCTTCCCCGGTGCCCGCCCCTGCTACCAGTGTTCGAGGGCAGCTTGTACTTGGGCCCGGGTCCTCTATAGAGCGCTGCGATGGGGGCGCGGGGCCGGTGTGGCCGCCAAGGGCCGACCCAGACGTCCGAGCCCATGGCGTGGGCGTGGGCGCTGACGGCCCGCAGCACCTGCGGACAGAAGGTGGCGGCCACGGCCCCTCCACCTCGAATTCGCCGGGAACCCGCTTCCCTGCTCGGCTCTGAATCTGCACGCCTGGAGGCGGGGCCCTTCCCGTATCCCGGGCACCCGGAAAACAAACAGTAGTTTTCCCGGCTTGGTGGGGGAGCCTGGGGCGGGGACCCAGCTTCCAGGCCATCACTGGCCTCCTACCCCCAAACAGGAGTTCAGTGGGGAGGGGGCGGGGGCTAAGTGCGCCAAGCATAGACCCAAATTTTGGGAAGGGAATTCCTTGGAGTTCGTGGGTGGGGGACCTGAGATTTAAGGAGTGATGGGAAAGGAGGTTCTGGGGAGGGGCCTGGAGAGGGACCTAGCGCCCGAGGGAAGATGCACTGACCTACGGAGGTGGCTCCTGGCCTGGAAAGCAAGGTGGGGTAGCTGGACACCCTCACTCCCCCGCCCCAACGCCAACTCCCAGGCCCCATTGTGTCCCCATCTCGCTTCCTGGCAACCGGACTGATCCCCCCCATCCCTCAGCTCCGCCCTCCACCCCAGCAGTACCGTCTGCGGTCTCTACTTGGATTTCATGGCACTGGCAGGACATAGGCTCAGCCACAGAGGAGCTGGCCTAGCTCTTCCCCAAAGTTCAGTACACCCATTCCAGAATTAAACGAATCTGCAGGGGAAAACAAGCATGGGAATAAAGGAATAATTCACACAGCAAGGTCAGTTTACTTATGTGTGGAGAGAACTTTTCACCTATTTAATCCCATGTAATATTTGCAAAAAATAATCATGTATACAGCCTGAAAATAAAATAAAATTAAAAAATAAAAGCGGACTGGTTAATTTCAAAGAAAGTTTATCTTTTATACTTTGTAGTTTGTTTAGATTCTATTGGACTGTGAGAAGTGTCCTATTGTATCTATATTCAATTTGTGTGAAGAAAGTATTTTTTGTACTGTTTTATATATAGTTTGTTACTTCGTACTCAAGTTTCTTTTTGATCCAGAGGTTTTAAAAAGAGGACTGGTAGCCGGGGATGGTGGCACAATAAAATAGGGCTGGGTGGTGTAGCGCCAGGGATTGAACCCAGGGGTATTCTACCTCTGAGCTACACCCCCAGTCCTATTTTATTTTTTATTTTGAAACAGGGTCTCACTAGGTTGCGGAGAGTCTCATTATGTTGCTGAGGCTGGCCATGAACTTGTGATCTTTCTGTCTCAGCCTTCCAAGTACTGGGATTACAAGTCTATGCCCCCACGCTCGGCTACCAGTCCTCTTTTAAAAGTCTCTGGATCAAAAACAAAACAAAACACTTGAGTCTGAAGTTACAAACTATGTATAAAACACTGCAAAAATAGACTTTCTTCATACCTTACTCCTGTTAGGATGCAACTAAAGCTGTATTCAGAGGAAAATTTATAGCCTTGAGATAACCTCATTATTAATGAAAAATTTAACAAAACTTAGAACTTATTTTACAAACAAAAAAGAACAAGTAAACTAATAGAATGAAACAGGGATTAATATAAACAAAATAGTGGAAGAGATTAATAAATACAATAGCTATTTTTAAAAAGAAGGCAGGTAAGTAGATAATCACTCCAGTGAGCTTGATTAAAGGGAAAAAGTAAGGCTGGGCGTGGTGGCGCACGCTTGTAATCCCAGTACTTTGGGAGAGGGAGACCGGAGGATCCGGGTTCACAGCCAGCCTCAGCGCTCTCTCTCTCTCTCTCTCTCTTTCTCTCTCTCTCTCTCTCTCCCTGTCTCTCTCTCTCTCTCTCTCTCTCTCTCTCTTTACTTACAGCTTAGAGGTAGAATGCCTCTGGGTTCAATCCCCAGTACAAAAAAAAAAAACTACTAAAAAACTGTTCAACACCTATAATCCCAGTACCTGGGATGCTGACAGAAGAGGATTGCAGGTTTGAGGGCAGCCTCAGCAACATAGCAAGACCCTGTTTAAAAATAAAAAATAAAATAGGGCTGGGCTTGTGGCTTGGAGGTAGAAGGCCCCTGGGTTCAATCCCCAGTACCATAAATAAATAAATACCCTCCAAAATAATGCATGTCCTCAGGTGTCAAAATTGTTACAGTTGTAAAGGCACTGTGAGGTGGGTTCTTTTCTTCAATTCAAATAGGTACGTTGAATTGGGAAAATTGAAGAACGGATAGCTCGGTTGCAGCTTAAGCAAGTCTTTATTACAAAGTAAGAAGGGAGAGGAAAGAGAAAAGTTGTTCTTCATGAGACCCGGTTTCAAAATAAAGTATAAAAAAATAGGGCCGGGGTGTAGCTCGGAGGTAGAACGCCCCTGGTTTCAATCCACGGTACCGCAAAAAAGAAAAAAGAAAAAAAAAAA
>PVJS01049060.1:0-14805 GCA_004027185.1 Glis glis
CTGAGGCTGGCCGCGAACCCGGATCCTCCAGTCTCCGCCTCCCAAAGTACTGGGATTACAAGCGTGTGCCACCACGCCCGGCTTCTAGTATATATATATATATATATTTTTTTTTTTTTTTTTGCAGTACCGGCAGTTGAACCTAGGGGCATTTTACGAGCTATACCTCCAGCCCTATTTTTTTATACTTTATTTTGAAACAGGGTCTCACTAAGTCGCAGAGGGCATCACTAAGTAGCTGAGGCTGGCCGTGAACCCGGATCCTCCAGTCTCAGCCTCCCAAGTACTGGGATTACAGGCGTGTGCCATCACGCCAGGCTCTAGTATATATTTTTAATGCTAGATTTTAAGCGACGTGTTTCTGGAATCTGGGAGAGAGACTGACCTAAAGGTCTTTTGTAGCCACTGTTTCCATGGTTCTCTCTCCGCCCTCCTTTTAGCAGGTGGGTGGGAGAATGTACACTGTTTATAAAGAAAGCGTGAGAAGCTATGGGTAGTGAGCCTCTTCAGTCATAGATTGTGCTGGACATTGTGATGCACACCTGTAATCCCAGTACTTGGCAGACTGAGACAGGAGGATCGCAGGTTTGAGGACAGCCTCAGCAACTTAAGTGAGATCCTCAGCAACTTGGTAAGACCCTGTTTCAAAAGTTAAAAAAGGGGTGGGGGGCTGGGGGTGGAGCTCAGAGGAAGAATGCCCCTGGATTCAATCCCCATTTAAAAAAAAAAAAGTGATTGGTTGTTATCTTGTTGGACTCCAGCTAAAAGGCTTCCTGAGGAACAGTACATTCATGTACCTTTAGCTTATACTTCTTAAGGAAAACTAGAAAATGACTTTACTACACAGTTGCTGTTTTATTAGCATAAGGTAAATATATGTGCTTTTTCATCTGTCAGTGTTCAAATAAACAAAACACACTTTTTTTTTCTTTCCAGTTGAGAATCCTTTTGATTTCTTAGCCACAGCGCACTCCTCTCTTGGCGCTGACTTGCCGCGACCATCGGGTCTTCTGGAGAACATAACTGTGTGTGCTTTTCTGCTCTTCTAGGAAACTGGTGGTGACAAAAGAGAAGGAGAAGAAAGTGGGGCTGTACACGATCTACGTGAATCCCGCCAACACCCACCAGTTTGCGGTGGGTGGCCGAGATCAGTTTGTGCGGTGAGTCTGCTCTGCGGTGTCTTGGAGGGCTGCGGCTCTGGCACGCTGTGTGCTGCCAGGCGTTCCTGGACGGCGAGGCACTGGTTGCCAGAAGCTCTTGACCAGCGCCTTTCATTTTCTACCGTCTTGGAGAATGCGTACGCACCTTCTTTCTTTTTTATTTTTTTGCGGTACTGGGGATTGAACCCAGGGGCATTCTACCTCTGAGCTACACCCTCAGCCCTATTTTTGATTCTTTATTTTGAAACAGGGTCTCGCTAAGTTGCAGAGGGCCTCACTAAGTAGCTGAGGCTGGCCGTGAACCCACGATCCTCCGGTCTCAGCCTCCCAAGTACTGGGATTAACAAGCGTGCGCCACCACACCCGGCTCATATGCACCCTCTGAGGCGTCCTGTCCGTTGGTGTAACACTCTCTGAGGGATGGCTTTGCCACTACAGAGATGATTGTGTTTTAAAGAAATCTGATGAGCTGGTCAAGTTCTTCACCAGCAGCTAAGGCATAAACCCACATTTACCAGCAGATCCCATAGTAGTAAATACCCTTTAACATTCTCACACATAAATTACCATTGCACAGCGATTTTTGTTTTTGTTTTTGTTTTTTTGTACTAGGGGTTGAACCCAGGACATTCTACCTCCAAGGTATATATCCCTAGCACTTCTTTTTTTTTTTAAACAGGGTCTCACTAAGTTGCACTAGCAGTTTTGAATACTGGTTTTAATGGTTTGACTTGGGAGTGCTAAGTGTGAACCCTGAGGGTTTGCCACTTCTCTTTATCTGTAATGATATCTTCCTCACTGTGAACATCTGTTGTGATCCTGGCCTTGAGGCACCTCCGAAGGAGAACAGACATCCTGATTGCATCCCCACAGGTACCAGATAGTTCTCTCCTGATGCTCGTGGTAAACCGTACCCATCCACATCCCGTTTGGTGTCTCTAAACTCTCTATCTTTAGGATTGTCCGTTTGAAAGCAGGAAGGGGCAGCTTCCCTAGGAACATGGGTGACTCTCTGTTTTCTTGTGATAGTTGAAAAGCATCATCTTCCTTCCAAGATGAGAGCAAATTTTTAACTGCATCTGAACTTAATTATAAGAATCACGGGGATAGGATACGTTTTTTAGGAAATACATGAGAGATGACTTACCGTGTTCATGAATCCTGGACAGCCTTGTTACTCTTTTCTTCTGACTCCCTTGCCTTTAAAATTCTTCTTTTAGTCACTAATCCTCAATATATAGCAACAGATTGTTTTCTTCTTTTTTTTCTTTGGGTATTGGAGATTGAACCCAGTACCACTGGGTTAGTTAGATTGATAGTTTTTCAGTGAAAATAAACAATAAGTATCATAAAGGTGGAGCAGAGAGGTAAACAAGTTCAGACCAACAGAGTCCAGGGTGGTTGCTTGCCAGGGCGTGTCCTCGGCGCTGAGGGTGGCTGAGTCGGGGTCTGGAGATGGGCTGGGGGGTCTCCATGGAAGAGCCGGAGCAGAAGCCTCGCAGAGAAAGAGCCTTTGCCTGCCCGGCCAGCCTCCCGCTCTGCGCCAAGCTGCACTCTCCAGGGATCCATTGGCATGTGGTTGGACCTTGTCGCTGCTTCTTCTGTGACAGGATTTATGACCAGAGGAAAATTGACGAGAACGAGAACAACGGGGTCCTCAAGAAGTTCTGTCCTCACCACCTGGTAAGACCGCGGGGGGCTCCCGGCTCCCCCGCTCACCCAGGCTGCCGAGCCCGTGGGCACAGTGCTGGAGCCGACACTGCCACGCCAAGCGCCTGGGTCTGCGTCTGGCTTCCCCACATGCCAGCTCTGCGGCCCGGGGCACGCACGTCACCTCTGCTGGCCTCAGTTTTCTCTTCCACTAAACGGCAGTCATAGGCACTGCGTGCACGGTCACGGCGAGGCTAGCGAAACTGTGTGCCATGGCAAGCACAGAGGGGACTTTCCCTTTGAGGCGGCCACGTCCCATGGGCTGTGCTCCTGTCTCTCTCTCTCTCTCAACCTCTGGGAGAAGACACGGGCGGGTGAAGGAAGCCTGCTTCTGAAGGTGGTATGTCAGTGGGGGTGGGGCATCAGTCAGTATCTGCTCCTTATTGCAGGTGAACAGTGAGTCCAAAGCAAACATCACCTGTCTTGTGTACAGCCACGACGGCACAGGTACGTGAGCAGGCCCAGCTCCTAGGCCGGCGTGCCCCCTCTGTCCAGGGAGCTGCTGAGCCTGTGAGGCGTGTGCCCTCCAGTGCTCACCACTGTACTCTGGCTCTGAGCGGAGCAGCCAGGGAGTAGCTGCTGGTGTGAGCACGTACTGGGAGGATGCAGCAGCTGCCCCTCAGATGCCGGCGCCGTTTGCAAAATGCCACGGATGATGTGTGGCGCCCCGGCCAGAAGCCCAGGCTCCTTGCCTGAGCAGGGTTTTTTGAGTCCCTCCCCAGTTAGCCGACACGACCTCCTGAGCATTCTGCTACCCCTGGTCTACCTTGTACCTCACTTGCCTGCTCTTCTAACTAAGATGGGTGTGATACCTGGGCACTAGGAGGGGCGCTGCTGGCCAGCTCCTGTCCCTGCACTCTTCAGCCTTGGCCTTCACTGCTGTGTTCTTGTTCTTGGCAGAGCTCCTGGCCAGTTACAACGACGAAGACATTTACCTCTTCAACTCCGCTCACAGTGACGGGGCCCAGTACATTAAGAGATACAAGGGCCACAGAAATAATGCCACAGGTGAGACTGATTTTTAGGTTTCCTAGCCACATCCCGTTGGCTTAGAGCACTACAGTGTCTCATTCACCTCTGAGGAAGGGGCTCCTGGGTCATCTTGCAGTGAGAGCTCGTCCCCACTGGCCACAGTTTTCATGCTGCTCTGTGCTCGAGAGCGCCTTCCCTGCACTGCTGTTCTGATTGGTCTGGGCTTGAGACTGGGCTGGCCTTTCTTTTTCTCTTTATGACTGCAGGTAAATTTATTTATTTATTTATTTTTATTTATTTATTAATTAATTAATTAATTAATTTATTTATTTATTTATTTGCAATACTGGGAATGGAACCCAGGGGCATTCTACCTCTGAGCGACACCCCCCAGCCCTATTTTTTATTCTTTATTTTGAAACAGGGTCTCACTAAGTTGCGGAGAGCCTCACTAAGTAGCTGAGGCTGGCTGCAAACCCAGATCCTCCTGTCTCAGCCTCCCAAGTACTGGGATTACAAGCGTGCACCACCACGCCCACCTCCGAGAATCTTTTAAAAGCACCAGTGCGTGGCTCCACCCCCATCTGTTCTGATTTCACTGGTGTGGGGTGCATCCCTGTGTGATTCTAATGTACAGAAGAGGTGGAGAACCACTGCGCATTGTTGTCACCTTTCCTGACACTATCTGTCAGGATACGAGACAGCAATGGGAGTTGTGCTTTTTCTCCTGAACTGGGGAGAAGCGAGGGAGAAGTCTATACTTGGATCTCAGTCCACAGGCAGACAAAAGAAAGGGTGCCAGCGCCGTGGCCAGCGTGGGACCGGCTGTGGTGGTTGGGACTCCAGAGAGTAGAGCCCTGCTCCTCAGAGTCCTAGTAGGAAGCACAGTTCAGATGCTCCTCACAGGCCACTGCAGCATGTCCCTTCATCAGTCTCACATCAGCTGATGAGAGCGGAAGCGTGGGCAGTGCTCGCGGAGCGGCAGTCAGAGCCCCGAGCGGGGACGCGCTCGGCATTAGTGAGGCCGGCTCCTGTCCTCTGCACTCTTTGGAGAACATAAATAGTCTCTGGGACCGGTGTGACTCTCAGAACTATCTGCTATCCATGTATAATCTCTTGATTTTTTTTAAAAATGAAAGGACTTATTTGGCTCTTGGCTGATTTAGAGTTTCTGAATAACCAGCTGTGAGGTAAATACACATAGTCTCGGTGCCAGCCCTCATGTGGTTTGTTCCCTCGTTTATCATTTCAGTAAAAGGCGTCAATTTCTATGGCCCCAAGAGTGAGTTTGTGGTGAGCGGCAGTGACTGCGGGCACATCTTCCTGTGGGAGAAATCGTCCTGCCAGATCATTCAGTTCATGGAGGGGGACAAGGGCGGCGTGGTGAGTACAGCGGCCGGGCGGGCTGCTTCCTGGCTTCTCGGGTCAATAAGGGAGGTTCTAGCAGGGCCCTGAGTTTCACTATGGTATCATTGTGACACCACACCCTAGAGGTCAAATCACCTGAATTAAAATGCAGCTGGGGATGCTGATAAAATATTTTCTTCTTTTTCCTTTCTTCCTCCTCTGTAAGGCATGGTATACTGAGAAGAGAAAAGGATTTTAGGGAATAACTTCTGCCTGAGTGAGATGACTGATCTCTAAGCATGGACCTTTTCCAGAACAGAGAGGTTAGACTGCAGGGCACGCCCCCCTCCATGCTTTTAAGGATGTCTCCAGGTCCCGTCCCTTAAGGAAGTTAAGCCATGGTCTTGGCTGGGTCCTAGATCAGGAGGTAAACGCTACAAGGAACATTTTTTGGACGATTGGGAAAATCAGAAGATGGTTTGTACATTAGGTAACATGGCATTCAATATTAAATTGATATGATGTGGTAATATTTATGTAGGAAAATACCCTTGTACTTGAGAATTACATATTGAAGATTTAAGGGTAAAATGTCATGCTTACTTTCATTTTCATTTTTTGTTTGTTTGTTTTTTGAAGAACTGGGGATTGAACCCAGGGGCATTCTACCTCCTAGCTACATCCCAGCCCTATTTTTTTATTCTTTTTAGCCAGGCTTTGACGGTTCATCTGGGTGCTCAGGTGGGAAGAGCATCTGCTTGGTGTGCTGGGCCCAGGCCTGAGTCCTAGTGGTTCTGAGAGAGACGAGAATGCCTCTGAGTTCAACCTTTAGTACCAACAATTAAAAATACATGCATAAATAAATCATTAAGAAGAAGAACACGGAGCCAGGCGTGGTGGTGCATGCTTGTAACCCCAGTATTTGGGAGGCGGAGACTGGAGGATCCAGGTTCGCGCCAGCCTCAGCTACTTAGTGAGGCCCTCTGCAACTTCATGAGACCCGGTTTCAAATAAAGGATAAAAACTAGGGCCAGGGGTGTAGCTCGGAGGTAGAACGCCCCTGGGTTCAATCCCTGGTCCCAAAAAAAAGAAGAACACGAGAATAGAGACGGCCCCTGAAGCGAGTTCCCGCGCTCCCTGCCTCCGTGTGGCCTCACTTGCCTCCCTGGCCCTGGCCCTCACCCTTCAGCAGTGCAGGGCACCCGGCTCCAGCCTCAGTGTACCCGAGGAGTCTTAGTGGTCAGGACCCCCTGAGCACAGGTCTCCTGACTCTTGCCTCGGGTTCCTTGTTCCGATTCAGCTTCACGGGGACACGGGTGGGGATATCAAAGGACAACTCCTGAGTCTCCCAGAAGCACTTTGATCCTTTATCCCGTTCCCTCCATCCCGCAGCTGCACACTCATCTGAGGCCAGAACTCCTCTCTGCTCAGGCATTATTGACAGGATAAGTCCTGGGGTTCAGACAGGTCTGGGGAAGCGAGCAGGTCCCTGGCCCCGAAGGTCTCTGTTCGCTCCCCCTGCAGGTTCCAACTCAGGTACTGGATGTAATTTATTATCTTGTTCCTCTTGCCCTTTGCGCTCTCCTTAGTCTTAAGTCCCAAGGAACTATGCCCCTGTCCTTTTTCATTTTGCCAACTAGTGGAAGCAGAGCTGGCTCAGTACAGGTGTGTAGCAAGGGCTTATGAGGAGCTGGATGAATGAACGCGGGTTTGTGTAAGTTGTCACGTTTTGATAATGTTTCCAGGTCCTGGAGTTTCTGGTGCCGCCTCATGTTCAAAATGCACTGCCTAAAAGTCAGATACTAACCGCAGTGAGCTCAAGGGTGAAACAGGAGGAGAACGGGGTCCACTCTTGGGCTCAAGTTTGATTGTCTTCTCTGAGTGCTTGTTTGTCTGTGAAGGAGCCTGACATCAGCTTTAGTCTCTTTGCCTAGCTCCTCCTCTGGGAAGATTGGTCCGGAGAAAACTAAAAGAAGCTTTTGCCAGAGGATGTTTTCTTGGACCACAGAGCAGCTGCAAGGCGGGGCACCCTTCCTAAATGCCTCTCATCTGACTAAAAGCCCGAAAATGCTTTAGCAGCTGGATGTGGGACGAGCTCTTCCGGTGGGGATGGGAACTGCCCTGCCCTGTCCAAGTCAGACAGCAGGGGGCATGGGTGCTTTCAGATGGAAGGAAGCTGCCCCAGCCTGAGGTCCTGCCAGCCATACATAGCTTTCTTCTCTTCAGTGACCATACTCAGAAGATAGCTGAAATGGATGCAGGAGGCCCCCTAGGACGTGAAAGGGTTCAAAAGCAGACGTGAAGCCGGGCGTGGTGGCGCACGCTTGTAATCTCAGTACTCGGGAGGCTGAGACCGGAGGATCCGGGTTCGCAGCCAGCCTCAGCTACTTAGTGAGGCCCTCCACAACTTAGTGAGACTCTGTTTCAAAATAAAGAATAAAAAAATAGGCCTGGGGGTGGAGCTCGGAGGTAGAATGCCCCTGGGTTCAATCCCCAGTACTGCAAAAAAGCAGACGTGAGCCTCCATGCTTCCCCTCCAGCTCCGTGTCTCTTCCCGGCCTCTGCCTTCCTTCAGTTAGTACACAGTGCCAAGTGAATACAGTTGTTCTCTGACTCTTCTCTGGGGGCCAGTGGCAGCTGCTGCTTTCTTCAGTTTTTAAAATTTATTTGCCACTTTGAAAGCCACTGAGAGAGTTTTTTCCAGCCTCGGGCAAGTTGGAGCTTCCGAGTCTGCAGTGAATGAGGTCATCTGGCCCTCGGTGCCGGCCAGCCCCTCACCCCCTCCGAGGGCTGTGACCGGCGGGCCAGCCCGCACCAGCCTGTCCTTTGTCTCCTCTGCCCGCAGGCCCTGGCCTCTGCGTGGCCTTCCTGTTCAGCAGCTGCCCCGTCCTGGTCCAGGTGGTCCCTGAGCCTGTCTCCTTTTCCTCCTGACCAGGTGAACTGTCTCGAGCCCCACCCTCACCTGCCCGTGCTGGCCACCAGTGGCTTAGACCATGACGTGAAGATCTGGGCACCCACAGCGGAAGCGTCCACGGAGCTGACAGGGCTGAAAGAGGTAAGTGGCCAGCTACACGGGCTCTTTGCTTCCCATCTGTCCACGTACTGTGAGGATTCGTCATTGTCGGGAGGGAGTACGCTGCCGCCGACTCTGTGAAGGCATTAGGGCATTACGTGCACACCCCCCCTCAGTGCCTCCTGGTGGTAGTAGAGGGTGCGGGGAGAACTGCTGTGTGTCAGCTCCTCGCCTTCCCAGTGCTGGGCCTGGGCGTCCTCTCCTAACCTAACCCAGCTCCACCGTGGCGTCATGGCACCCGGGGAAGCTTTTATTGGGCTCCTTCTGAGGTGCGGATTCCTCTTCATGGCCACCCCACCCCAACCGCTGGCTTCCAGGTGATTAAGAAGAACAAGCGAGAGCGGGATGAAGATAGCTTGCACCACACCGACCTGTTCGATAGCCACATGCTCTGGTTCCTTATGCATCACCTGCGACAGAGACGCCATCACCGGGTAAGCTGGGCGCACAGGGTTCCGGCATGTCTCCCCGCTGTGTCAAGGAGCCAGGCGGCCATGCTTGGGCTCCCGTCCATTGCCCCTCTCCCCATCAGAACCACAGCAGAAAGGGCTGGTGTCCCACACAGGGGGCCGTCTTCACAAGGGTTGTGGTGAGAGGGGGAGAGAAGCAGGTCTCAGGGCCCTTCTGTATCTCCTGTGCTAGAGCAGGCGTAGGACAGGGGTCAGCAAGCTGGCATTGGCCTGTGTCAGTGTCTATAAACAGAACAGGATCGGCAGTACACATGCCGTCTGTGGTCGCTCTCACCGTGCGGTGGCAGAGCTGCAGCAGAGACCACACGGTTCACAAGTGTGAAAGCCTCTTTTGGCCTTTTAAGGAAAATGGTGCTGGCCCCTGGCCTAGCCAAGACCTGTCAGGCTCGTCCGTGTTCCAGGACAGTTGCTAACATGGCTTTCCCGTCCCACAGCGCTGGCGAGAGCCTGGGGTTGGGGCCACGGACGCGGACTCAGATGAGTCTCCCAGCTCCTCGGACACGTCGGACGAGGAGGAGGGCCCCGACCGGGTGCAGTGCATGCCGTCCTGAGCCGCACCTAGGAGGCGGCTGGGGCTGCCGTGCCGTCCTGCCTGGGCCGCGCTTCCTGTCCCAGGCCCGGACAGCCAGCAGAAATGCACTTTGGACTTTTTTAAAAGAAAGACAGCCCAGAGGGGAATGAGCCACCGGAAAGCACCCAGGAGCGGGAGCAGGAGGGCGCAGAGCTCGGCAGAGGCCTCTCCCAGAGCTGCTTCATGAGGGAGCCTGTTTTGTTAACGGGGCTAGGATAGGGCACGGGGCTCCTTTTTCTTTAATCTCCCTTGTTTCTTTTGGGGGTGGGGGGACAACTGGCTGCTCAGGGCCAGGGCCAGGGTGGACGGTAGGAGTGCCGCTCTCTTTGGTTTAGGTTTTTGACCTCTTCTTCCTTTGTATTTTAGTCTATGACAGTTTCATTGTTTTGCCCGCCCCATCCCAGGATTCTGTTCTTCTGGGAAGTCCTCGGAGCCCCTGTGCATCCCACGCCCACTTCCACCTCGGTCGTCCTCTCCTTACCACAGTGTTTTGCACTTGACTATGTACCTTCACTCTCCTCTCCATCATTGCCCTGCGGTCGTGGTGAGGGAGGCTGGGGAGAGGTGGGAGGAGGGGCAGAGTGGAGGAAGGATAGGAAGGAAGTTACCTCTTCTGTTATTTTTTCAAGCATTGTTTGGTGGCAGCACTCTCCCTGTCCCTGTCACTGTTAGAGGCCTAATTTTATATCTATAAATATATTAAAAAGCAAGTCAAACTTGGATGTATCAAGGTAAAATTATTGTCAAAGTTTAAATACCTATATATTCTCTATGAATGCAATAAAGGGACTTAAAGGAAGAATGAGCAAGAGTAATGGTGTCAAGTGACCGCTGGGGCGGCTCGCCCTTTCCGCGCGGCCCGGAGCTCGGGGCTTCCCTTCAGTTTCAGTCTCCTCAGTCCCGCCCTTCCCTGCCTTGCTCAAGGGTTGGGAAGAACAGATTCCCTGGGCGCTGCACCCCTCACCTCCTGTCACTCCTCGAGTCTTACGGGAGCTCCCAGGGTGGCTCTGTAACAGAGGCTAGCCTGTCTCTCAAATGGAACTGAATTGCGACTTGAGGCCCCCCTGCTGCAGACGCCCTCCCTGTCCTGTGTATGACAGGCATGTGATCTCGCACCTTGGCTGTCTGACTCTAAGCCATCCGGCCCCTGCCGGCCCCCCTCATGAGAGACGCCTCCTGGGTTTGACTTTGCCTCCCTCTTGGGATCGAGGAACACAGCAGTCATCTAAGGACTGATTCTAGTGGCCAGGGCTCGGGCCATCTTACCACTCCTCACCGAGTACGAAAGTCCCATTGATTTCTCGCCCTTAAGTTTGCCCCCACAGGAATTCTGTATCCTAGGGCAGTTGGAGTCTACAAAGCCAGGCCAGGAAGGAGGGGAACAGGAGAGGACGCTATCCCCAGATGCCCCTTCCTCCTGCGCCCTTTCCTGGCAGCTCAAGTCAGATGTCAGCGACTGCGCTTCCTTCCTGGGGTGGGAGTGTGCAGTCTGTGGTCTGTGACCATGTCGCAGGTGGGTGATGAGGGGCTGGAAGCAACACACACTGCAATTTGCTGTGCTTTCTCAGGGAAGCTGTCCCCTGGACTGCTGCTGTCTGCTGTGTAGTCCGTTCCTTCATGACTTCTTTCTGTGTGGGTACATGGCCTTGCCTTCTCTCTCTGCCCATGGTAAAATGTGACTTAGTCCAATCTGGGCTGTCCCTGTTTCCGGTGCTCAGGCTCCGGTTGGAGACGGTCATAAATGGAATAGGCCCTGTTTAGTACAGTGGTACTTAAGAGATGGGGGAAGGGTACTGTTGGGGGTATTTTCCTGGCCCCTGTTCCAGAAAACAGTAAAAGATGTAGGGATAAATGTTGCTCCCCTTCCCGGCCATTCAAAGGCTCCAAAATATCCTGGTCACTCACAGAAACTCTAGACTCACTCAGGTACAGTACAGTCACTTTTATTCCAGGGTTAGAAGGCCGTGCACACTGCAGACAGGAGCACGAGATGGGGCCGCCTCACAGCCGCACACAGGGAGGGGCGGGTTAGTCTTTTTATTTTGCCTTACAGAGAAACTACTAGACTGCTGACATAACCCTGTCTTTCTTCTCCGGATTACTCCATAAGGAAGGCTCCCAAGACTCATGCTCATCCCCTCCCCCCCCAGTTCTACAAGTGTCTCTCTCTCAACAGAGAAGCCAGACAGGGCCCGGGAGACTTGGGAAGGTCCTTTAAGGCAAAACCGTGGAGTCCTCGAGGTGTGCGTGTTAAGGCAGGTGTCTGCAACGGTGGCCAGAGGGGACAGGCAAGCTGGGCTGGGCTAGGAGTCGAGGGTGCTCTCTGACATGGTCTGGCTTCTTACCTCCTCTAGCAGCCAGCCCTCCCTCCCACTAAAGCTTCACTCTCATCCTAAAAGCTCCGGACTTCAACTTTCTCTAGTCTCTAAGTTTGCTCGTGAATCCAGTGTTTGTTGCTGGGTTTTCTTCTTTCTTAAAGGCTTGCTTTCCTATTGGACTATACAGCAACTTGCCTCTGCCCCTCCCTTCGCTGTGCATTCCCCACCTCCACCCCGCTCTGGCCTAGACAATAAGTTACTGCTAGACACCACAAACAAGGGCAGACATGGCAGTGCGGGTTTAATATACATATATGTAGAATATATATGTACACACAGTTAGCACGGTCAGGGTGGGGCGGACGTCTTGGGACAGGCAAGAGGCTGGGGTCACTCACTGTTGTCTAATGATTTGGCTAGGAGGCGTCCACAAGCCCCAGGGGCCAGGGCAGCAGAGAGAAGGGCCACCAAGCCCCTCCCTGGACTGAGCTGGGGGCTGGGTCAGTGCAAGGAAAGCAGTAGGGAACTTTCTTCTGGCTCGGGGGCTCTGGGCTGGGTGGAGAGGGAAGGTTGCCTGCAGTCTCCATCCCGGGCCCCCGTCGGTGGGGTGGCTTGCGGTTCAGACCTAAGGGTCCTGTTCGCCGCCTTCCTAGGTTCAGGGTCGGTGTGCACAACAGTCTGAGTGGCAAGGGTCCCGTCTCTGCCTGTGTCCCCACCCTAGGCTCCCCAGGTAGGGGGTCGAATGCTGGCCACTCCATAGGATTTGATCTTTGGGACCAGGAAAGGACCCAGTGGGCTTCTCTCCTTGGATCCCTGGCTCACACCCATCCTGGGCCCACGAGAGGGTCATAAAAGAGACCTGCTGGCACCCAGGCCCTCAGCCTGAAGGGCGGCAGGAAACCGGACTCTAGCTGGTCGGGCCCAGGGTGCCAACACTGAACTCCGGCCTTGCTGTGCCCCTTCTCAGTAGGGCCTGGGGGGTCACATCTTCCCTCCCCACTGCTTCTCCTTGGGTCTACCCACCTCCCATACCTAACCTCCACCCCAGCTCCTCAGCGTAGGGAAACGCAGCTCCTTTCTGCTTCCGTGTTTAAAGATGTGGGGGGAGACGGGAGGAAAGGGAAGTTGGAGGGACGCGCCAATTTCTATTTGCATAGAAACAGCCCCCACCTCCACGGAGAGTGGGGAAGCTAAGCCCCCCGTGCCCTGACCCCTGTCCCCTCACGAGGAGGAACTAGATGAGCTAGACACAGACAGACAGCCAGAGCGTGCGCACACACGCACACACACGCGCACAGTAGGGAGTTAGGACCAGATTAGTAAGTGGGTGCAGGGGGGCTGCCCTTGCCCCTCCATGGAGGACGGGGAAGGGAGTGGTCCGACGAAGGTCCAACCTTCCTCCTCTTCCTCCCCCTTGCTCAGGCCTTCTTCGGTGGGGGAGCCAGTTTGATGATCTCTTCCTCGGAGGGCTGCCGGATAATGTCTAGGGACAAGAAGGCACGTGTCCAGGGTTGGGGATGTGGAGGTGCCAGGCAGGCCCTCCGAGCACCACTTCTCCCCACCCCGCCCACTGTGAGGAGAGCTGCGAGGGGAGGAGAGGCGCAGCCATGCTGGGGGCGCCGCCTCTTACCTTTGTACTTCTTGGCGCTGGGGATGCGGGTCAGCTTGGTGTCCAGCTCATCCTCCTCCGAGATCTTGAGCACACGGGTTCTGTAGTCAACTACCATCGTGAGCAGGTCGGGCCGGCGGGAGATCTCGAAGATGTGCTCAATGTAGGACAGGTTGTCTGGAGGAGGGCGGGGCCTAGTCAGAGCACAGCCAGAGAGGCCAGCCGCCCTCCACCAGACCGAGGCTGAGCCAGGAGGGAGGCCATGGCACCCGCACAGTGGGACAGAGCGCCGCCCCCAAGAAGGGCAGGCGGTGGGTCAGTGCGGTGTCTAGATGATAGATGTAGAGTGAGGGCTTTGGGTTAGATACCAAGTCCCACGCTGGGGGCAGGGGACCACAGAAAACACCCCGCACTCAACCTGTCCTGCTACTTTCCCAACAGCACACGTGGGACACTGGGATCCAAGAGATCCTCACTGGGTCTAGTGAGGAAGGTGTCTGAGAGAAGGCAAGAATACAACCAGAAGGATGAGCGCCATGACTTAGCCCTCAACCTTCCCTGCCTCCTGCCTCTGACTGCCGGGGTAATGTAACCGTATCCAAAGGGCTCCAAGGCCACTCACCTCGCTTTCTTTCAAACACCTGTCAGAGGTCCTCTACAGCAAAGTCTGGTTGGTTGGTTGGTTGGTTTTGGTACTGAGGATTGAACCCAGGGGCATTCTACCTCCAAGCTATACCCCAGCCGTATTTTATTTTTTATTCTGAGACAGGGTCTCACGAGGTTGCTGAGGGTCTTGCTGAGTTGCTGAGGCTGGCCACGAACCTGCAATCCTCCTGTCTCAGCCTCCCAAGTACTGGGATTACAGGTGTGCACCACCACACCTGGCTTATAACAAAGTCTTGATTCACCTTCCAGCTGCTTCTGACCATACCAGTGTCCCCCCAGTGGAGCAGGACTCCTTGCCTTTCCAAACCCACCAGAGGCATCCCCACCTGAGTGACTGTCCCTCTGCCCAGGAGGCCCACCCGGATTCTGCTTTAGAAACCCTATTCGCCTTTCAGGGCCATCTTTTTCTTATTTCTTTTTGGTACTGGGAATTGAACCAGGGACATACTACCTCTGAGATAGGCCCCCAGCTTTTTTATTTTGAAACAAGTTCTCACTAAGTTTCTGAGGGTGACCTCAAACCTGCAGTCCTCCTGTCTCAGCCTCCCAAGTACTGGGATACAGGTGTGGGCCACCACATCAGCTTTCTTTCTTTCTTTTCTTTTCTTTTTCTTTTTTTTTTTTTTTTTTGGTGCAGGAGATTGAACCCAGGGGCATTCTACCTCCAAGCTACACCCCAGCCCTATTTTATTTTTTTAGTTATTATTATTATTATTTGGTACTAGGGATTGAACCCAGGGGCATTCTACCTCTGAGGTATACCCCCAGCCCTATTTTATTTTTATTTTGAAGCAGAGTCTCACTAGGTTGATGAGAGTCTCACTACTTGCTGAGACTGTCCTCAAACCTGTGGTCCTCCCATCTCAGCCTCCCAAGTACTAGGATTATAGGCATGCGCCTGCCCTCCCT